>RJWM01002867.1:0-121320 GCA_004363535.1 Dasyprocta punctata
TTTTTGCGGCACCGGGGATTGAACTCACAACCTCGCGCCTGCCAGGGCAGGCGCTTAAGGCACTGAGCCAAACTCCCAGCCCTGGTTTTTTGAGGTAGGGTCGCACTATGTAGCTCAGGCCGGCCTTGTGCTCGCGTTGTAGCCCAAGCTGGCCTCGAACTCACAACACTCCGCCTACCCCAGCCTCCCGAGTGCTGGGATTACAGGCGTGCGCCGCCACGCCCGGCTCAGCCCTGGTTTTTTGAGGCAGGGTCGCACTATGTAGCTCAGGCCGGCCTTGCGTTCGCGTTGTAGCCCAAGCTGTCCTCAAACTCACAACGCTCCTCCTTCCTCAGCCTCCCGAGTTCTGGGATTAAAGGCGTGCGCCACCACACCCGGCTTCTTTCTTATTTCTAATCTATGTCTTTTCTTCACCTGTGTAAGTTTTTTAAAGCTTGGCAAGTCCTCTCTTAAAACCCATCTTTATAATTTAAGTGAACATTAACTAGGTCCATCTAGGTTTATTTACTAATTTTCTACTATTATAATCTAGTAATGTAATTTTAGTAAGATTTTCAGTAAAGCATTCATAGCCTATGTCTCTTTTCTCTTGTTGGATATAAGCAAACAGTAGTATTTTGACCATTCTGAGTAATTTGTAGTACACTTTTCATTATTTTAATTCTGATGCACAGTATATAAATTGTGCATTTGTTTGAATTCTTGATTAGGAACGTGAGTTGAGCAAGGCTGAGAAACATAGCAATATAGAAACCCTGAAAGCAGAAGTGATAAGCCTTCAAAATGAGAAAGCAGACCTAGACAGGACCTTGCGTAAACTGGACCAGGAGATGGAGCAGTTAAATCACCATACGACAACCCGTACCCAGATGGAGATGCTAACTAAAGACAAAGTACGGATTTCCTTTCTGTTTGAAATATACTGTTGGATATACTGTCAGGCATTAATAATTGATAGAGTGTGAAGTATTTATTTGGTATTGGCTTTATATATTAAAGGTAAGTGAGCTAAATACTGTAAAATAGACTTTTAAGTTTCAAAGTTATTCGTTGTTGTTGACATTGTTTTGTCTTTTTGAGTCAGGGTCTTGCTATTCAGTTCAGGCTGGTCTTGAACTCAGTATGTAGCCCAAGCTGCCCTCAAACTCGCAGTGATCCTGTTGGCTCAGTCTCTGGACTGCTGGGATTATAGGCGTGTGCCACTGCACCTGGCTGTTGTTTTTGAGACAAAGATTGTGCTTTGTTACCCAAGCTGGCTTCAAACTCCTGGGCTCAAATGATTCTCCTGCCTCAAGGCTTGTGCTACTGTGGCTGGAAAAGTTATTTTTTAATTGTAAAAAGTTAATAATACAGAAGTGTATGTCCATAAACACACAAGCGTGTTGCTATTTATTTTTATCTTGGTACTGGGAGTTGAACTCAGGATCTTGCGCTTGCCGGGCAGGTGCTGTGTGTTTACTTTTAATGTGTGGAAGTTTTAGATTTTCCTATTATTAGACTTATTAATCTTCTTTTAAGGCTTAGAATTACCCCTTGCTTTTTTTGTTCGTTTGTTTTGTGGCAGTGGAGATCAAACTCAGGATCTTGCACTTGTCAGGCAGGCGCTGTGCCACTGAGTGGTGTCCTTGACCCGCCACTTGCATTTTTATAGGTTTGTTTTCTGTTTGTTTGTTTTGGTCAAAAACTTTAGTCAATCAGGAATTTGTTTTTCCTTTGATATAACGTGGAGATACAAGGTTGGTTTTCTAAAGTGTTTTTGTTTTTCCCCTGCAGGCTGACAAAGATGAACAAATCAGAAAAATAAAATCTAGGCATAATGATGAACTGACTTCACTGTTGGGGTATTTTCCCAACAAAAGACAGCTTGAAGATTGGCTTCATAGTAAATCAAAAGAAATCAATCAGACCAGGGATAGGCTTGCCAAATTGAAGTAAGTAGGGTGCAACATTACCATGGTAATAGAAATCTCTTACTTTATGCTGTTATTTTTCATTGTTTTGAAAAATGTATTGTCATGAAATGGTATGTTATATTAATGGCCTACTTTTTGCAAGTTAAGTAAAATAGTAATTGGTATTGACTGGGGTCTCCTCCTTTGAAAATCTATAGATCTTAGTTAAAAGGATTAAAATTCTGAAAATTTTTTTGAATTTCTGTTATTAATCCATTATTTTTATAATGGGTTAATGATCTTTTTAGATAATTTTTTCAGCTGGGCGTGGTGGTGCACGCCTTTAATCCCAGCACTCGGGAGGCTAAGGTAGGTGGAGCGTTGTGAGTTCGAGGCTGGCTTGGGTTACAACGTGAACAAGGCTGGCCTGAACTACGTAATGCGACCCTGCCTCGAAAAAACTAGGGCTGGGAGTTTGGCTCAGTGGCTTAAGCACCTACCTGGCAGGTGCGAGGTTGCAAGTTCGATCCCTGGTACTGAAAAAAAAAAAGATCATTTTTCTCAGCTGTAATCCTAGATGGTGGTTGGATAGACAGGGTCAAAAATTTTACACAGAACTTTTAGGGAGATGGTAGATTAGGCTTTGATCATGTTAAATATGTATTTGTTGCAGAAGAGTCTTTTAAGGAATAAAATATTGACGTTTGGAGTTCAGGAGATTGGAAGTTGTTGTTATAGTTGACACTAGGATAAGCATGTTACCTCGAGAGACCTTTGCAAAGCAAAGAGAAGGGGTTACAGTAAACTGCTGGGAGGCCCCAGCTTTTAACAGATGTTGATACAGAAAGAGAAGAGCAAGTGAAGTAACGGGTATCCCTGAGGGGCAGGGTAAGAGCCAAGCAGGAGCAGTATCTGGGGTGCCTTGGGAGATGATCCTTTAAGGAAAGGGTCAGAGCGTTTGGTGCTACCTAGAGGTCCAGTGAGACAGAGCCTGCACTTGGTGCTTCAGTTACTGGTGACTGATGAACAGTGCTGGATGATGAAGGTATCTTACGTATCAGTTACTTTGTTCTAAATGTTTAGCATGACTCGCGATGGATAGTATGATGAAGTACATGTACATTCACATGTGTTTTTGCAGCAGATTTCTCAAAATAGTTTGCCTGGTTCTTCTCTTAACTTGGAATCTAAGACCATGAATCCCCAGAAATCAGGCAGAACTTCGCCTGTGAACATTTTTCTGAGAGTTGGTCCATCAGTAGGGTTGGCAGGTGGATCAGTGTCCTGCAGGGAACATTAAGGCAGGAGTGGACTTTTGTCATGACTTCTGAGAAAAATACTGGGACTGGGAGCATCGTTCAGTGGTAGAGCATGTGCTTAGCATTGTTCAAAGCCCAGTGTGAATTGATCAATTTTAGAAAATTTAGTCATACCAAACCTTGTGCTTTGTTAGAAGAATCTGTCTTGATTATAATTGACACTTGTTTTTCTTTTAGCAAGGAACTAGCATCAGCTGAACAAAATAAAAATCATATAAGTAATGAGCTGAAAAGAAAGGAAGAGCAGTTGTCCACTTATGAAGACAAGCTGTTTGATGTTTGTGGTAGCCAGGATTTTGAAATCGATTTAGATAGGCTCAAAGAGGATATTGAAAAATCTTCAAAACAGCGAGGTATGTTACCAACTTCATGTTACCAAGGCACTTTTGAATTTTCATTTATAGGTAACCATTAAGGGTGGGAGATTTAAGTACCTTGTTATGGAGCTAAGTGCCTTGACTATTTTTTAATCTTTTTTTTTTTTTTTTTTTTTTTTTTTTTTTTTTTTTTTTTTTTTTTTTTTTTTTTTTTTTTTTTTTTTTTTTTTTTTTTTGAGACAGGATCTCGATATGCAGTTCAGGCTGGCCTTGAGCTTACTTTTTCGCTCAGGCTGGTCTTGAACTTGCAGCGATCCTCCTGCCTCAGCCTCCCGAGTGCTGGGATTACAGGTGTGTGCCACCACGCCTGGCTGATGTTACACTTTTTTGCATGTTAAGAGAAAATAATTTATGCAAATCTGAATATATTATATCATGTGGAAGAAGATCTAAATATGAGAGACCTTTTATTTCATTTGTAATAGGCTCATAAAGCAAGAAGAACAATTACATAGTTAGAGAAGTTGTGCATTGTTCTCACTGGAGATTTATTGATTTTCCTAAAATAGCTATGCTGGCCGGAGCCACAGCAGTTTACTCTCAATTCATTACTCAGCTGATAGACGAAAACCAGTCATGCTGCCCTGTCTGTCAGAGAGTTTTTCAGACAGAGGCTGAATTACAAGAAGTCATCAGTGATTTACAGTCTAAGCTGCGGCTTGCTCCTGATAAACTCAAGTCAACAGAGTTAGAGCTGAAGAAAAAAGAAAAACGTCGAGATGAAATGCTGGGGCTTGTGCCCATGAGGTGAGAATAGGAGTTTATCATTACTGTACATGCAATGGCTGTGTTATAAAGCATATTCACAGAGTGCCTAGTGTGTGATAGCTTCTTGGTAAGGATATGTTGAAGAATAAAAATCAAAGTCAGAGTTTTTATACTCTTGAATTAATATATTCTATTTCATGTTATGTACGATAGTAGAATCAGTGGTTTAATTTAAAGCTAAGCTTGTAACCAGGCACGGTGGCACATGCCTGTTATCACAGCACTAGGGAGGCTGAGGCAGGTGGGTCACTGCTAGTTCAAGGCCAGCCTGCACTACAACGTGAGGTCATGTCTCTGAAAACCAAATCAAACAAGCAAGCAAGCTAGTCAGGAAGTATGTATAGTCTGTGTGTGTGTGTGTGTGTGTGTGTGTGATAGACTTGGCTTGAGGGCATAAATTTTGACATTTAGAACTGTTGATGTATCTATCACTTTCTTTATCCAGCAAAAGAATTAGTGTACTTAAAAGTTCTTCCCAATTTTAAACTATACTTGTATATAATGATTTCCCTGGTGTCTCCCAGAGCACAGAGCACAAGGCTGTCCATTGAGATCATTAAGACATGACCTACAAGAAGCTATTTATACTACAAGGATAGGCTAATTAAAGAGAAAACCTCTCAGAATTAATTAGAAAGATGGTTTTAATAAAGTGTTCAAAAATGTTAATCCCAGCACTTGGGAGGCTGAGGTAGCTGGAGTGTTGTGAGTTCAAGGCCGGCCTGGGCTACAACGCGAGCACAAGGCTGGCCTGAGCTACATAGTGCGACCCTGCCTCAAAAAACTAGGGCTGGGAGTTTGGCTCAGTGACTTAAGCACCTGTCTGGCAGGTGTGAGACTGTGAGTGTGATCCCCGGTGCCGCAAAAAAAAAAAAGTGTTCAAAAATGGTTCAGACAAAAGCATTATTTAAGAAGACAGAAGCCAGTGAGTCCAGAGTGGAGGGGAAAAAAAAGTGTGAGACTGAGGAAGGAAAGGGAATATAAAACCTAGAGAAGTTGGTTCAACTCAGGTAAAAGGAGGACAGGGAGAAGGGGAACAGAAGTTTGTGCACGGGAAGGGGAGTGTGACCTGTGCTGCAGCTGAAATGTTTTTTGGAGTTTGGGGATTATTTGTAGGGATTGACTGAGTCCCTCACATTGAGAAAATAGGGTTACATATGTTCAGGCCTAAGGATAACTCACTCTGACAGGTGATAACGAGCCATCCTAACGGGTATAATGAAGATGTGTTTTAGGAAAATAAGTATTGATGTTCATATTAAAATTAATGATATTAATAACATTGAATTGATTTGACTGAGAAAATCTCTAGAGGCAAAAAAGCTAAGAGTATGGTGTCTAGGAAACCACAGAAAAATTTCAGGAAGAGGAGAAGGAAATGTCATGACGTGCTTTATAGCAGCTAGCTCCTCATATGGCCCTTGTGGTCACGTATAATCTCCTCTAGTGTGGTCGCCGTCGCTTTACTTAACATGTGGTGATCAGAGTGGACCCAAGGTCCTCAGTAACCAGTAAAATAGGACACAAGTGATAGTGAGTTTCTTCCAGGATTAGGTAAGCTAAGGTACTGTGGCTGCCTTGCCATCCAGTCTGGGAGGCTCTAGATGCCGTGTTGTGAGCAGTCCATTCAGAGGCCCACATGATGAGGATCTGAGGCCTTTGAAGAAGTGAGTTGAGAATAGTTCGTAGCAGTCAGCCTTGAAATTATCACAGCCCTGGCTGATGGCTGGTCTGCAACTTCTGTCAGAGACGCTGCATCAGAAGCAGATCTCCCTGTCTTCGTATCTGAGAAATAAATGCTCTTGTGTTAAGCAAATAGCTGTGGGGGTATTATGCAACAGTAGATAACTAACAAAGCATCAAGAGTCAAAACCAGATAGTTGGGGCCACAGAAAATGTGATAAGATAGCAGTAGTTTGAGAATGAAAAGGAAATAGAATAATAAGAATATCTTGAAATGAAAGAGATCAAAATAGATAAAATTTAAAGTTGGTAGAAAGAACACATAGATAGAAGAAAAACGTGGTGGTTAGGTCTTAGTTCTGTGTTGAATTGGTACACGATATGTGCTAGCGCCCTTGCCATCCCCACTCCCCTTCTCCAAGTGAAGCACTTCTTACAGTCTGCAGTTCCTTACTGTCTCATTTTGGTAACTGTTTGTTAATTGAAGGAGATACGTAGAATCTGTTGTATTTGTTGTGTTAACAAACCTCCTCAAAACTTAGTGTCTCACACAACAGTTTAATTTTTTTCCATGATTCTGTGGGTACCCGCGTGGTTTTTGTCTGGGACTTTGAGGTAGCTGCAGTCCAAGATGGCCTGCAGTCATCGCAGGGGCCACCAGGGCTGGCTGTTGAACATGCGTGGCTCTCTCAGAGTGGCGGGGCTGTCCAATAGGACGCCTTCACAGGGTGTCTTGCTCCTGGCAGCAGAGGGGCTGTATCCCAAATGCAGCATCCAAGTGCCAGGGTTCCAAAGAAGCTGTGCAAGTTCCTTAGGACCTGGGCCCAGCAGCTGCACAGTGAACTTCTGTCACTTTCTGTGGGTTAGAGTAGTCACAGAGCCTGCTGTGACTGTATTAGAAAAGCCATCTCACCTCTGGAAGGAGGATGGAGTGCTCGTGGCTGGCCTTAATCAGTAACTGTAGGTCTGTAGTAGCACTGTGCTGTTGTGGTCAGGAAGTAAAGTGAAGGCTAGGAAAGCTCCAGAGGAAGCACTGATTGCTCAGTGAGGAGACATGTTTGGTGGACCTGTTTCTGCTAAAAGAATCACAACACAAAAACAAGAAGAGCAGGCTAAGGACAGGCCTGAGTTTCCTTACCAGGCTCTAGCAGGATGTTGTCTTGATGAACTAGAGAAGGAAAATGAAAAAGGAAAGGAAAAATGAGAAGTCCTCTTTAATTTATACATTTACTATTTTTTATTTTTTAAAGTTTAAATCTACAATGAAAGGTCAGGAATAAACTAAGAGGATTTTTCTTTCTTTTCTTTTTTTTTTCCCAGTGTGGAAAACCAGTGGCTTAGAAGTGAACAGTAGTCAGATTTCTTTTTTTTTTTTTAGGATTTTTTTTTTTTCGGCACCGGGGATTGAACTCATAACCTCACACCTGCTAAGCAGACACTTAAGCCATTGAGCCAAACTCCCAGCCCTGTAGTCAGATTTCTAATTTTCTAATTCTGACTCTGCTGTGCAACCTCACAGATATTACTTGACCCATCTGGGCCTTAATTTCCCCCTTGTAAAGTGAAGGTATTGACTTAGATGATCCATTTTTCTTCCAGCTCTGATGATAACTGGGTTCTAGTGTCATACACCTGCAGGGTCACTTTCAGAGACTTTATAGAGGTGTATTTGTGATAGTCACTAAGCTGGAGGATTGTCATACTTTCCCTTTTCACTGGAAAAGGTGCCTTTGGTGGCAGCACTGTCACAAGAACTGTGTATTCGTTCAACCAGTATTTACTTAATAGACACTGCTGTGGCACTGGTTATATCATAGTGGACAGAATTGACCAAGTTCCTGTCTTCACAGAGTTGTTAGCTAATGGGGAGTAGACAGCTAATAAGTAACTATAGAGAGTGTATAGGTAATGATCAATGCCATTGAGAAATGCATAGTAGACAGGGGATAGGGAGTAGCTGGAGGGTAATGATGGCAGGGAGCTGCTGATGAAGGTGGCGTTTGAGTGGAGACCTGAGAGAACTGAGGAGCCAGCTGTGCCATTGCCCAGAAGAGCTCTCCAAGCAGTACAGGCCACGCTGAGCCCTGCCTGACGCAAAGGCCTAAGGGAAAGGGGTAGAAGATAAACCTAGGGAGGTGGTGGAGGGCCATGTCTTATTTTTCTTGTTGCTGAGACAAAATACCCGCCACATAAGTTACAGGAAGAAAGGTTTATTTTGGCTCACGGTTTGTAGAGGTTTCAGTCCATAGTTGGCTGGTACCAAGGCAGGGTGATCTGGCAGAGGCCATCACAGAGTAGAAACAGTCTGTGGCAGAGCAGGGCAGGCGGAAGGCAGCAGCAGAAGCAACAGCAGCAGAAGCAGCAGCAGCAAGCCTGCCTCTCACTAGTATCAAATCCAGGCTACAAGCCTTTTAATTGGTGCTGCCCATACCCAAGGTGGGGTACTCTGAATACCAGCATCATACACGCTAGATCCAGCTACCTCCGAAAAGCCCCACCTATGACCAACATGTGGCATTGTGGGACAGCTAGTTACAAGCCATGATAGACCAGATCCTCTTTGGGGAAAATAATACTTTGTTTATAGTCACAAACCAACCTTAATTTGAGCCTACCATTATGAATCAAATCTCAACTGAAAATATAGCTGATTATCAGTTTGTCTAGTACTGATATGGGTTTATTTATTATAAAATTGTGTTTAAATGAAAATTCAGTTCTCCCCCCGTTTCTCCCAAAATTGTTTCAGTACCATGTCTTCTTTTACATATGATTCCCTTAGAAAAGGAATGCTATCTAAAAGTAGATGAATTGGGGCTGGGGATTTAGCTCAGTGGCGTAAGCACCTGCCTGGCAGGTATGAGGTTGTGAGTTCAGTCCCCGGTACCAAAAATAAAATAAAATAAATAATAATAGATGAATTGAGTTTCTAAAGATAAAAAACGCAAAGAGAATAAATTTCAAATGTTCTAATATAAAAAAGGTAAGCTAGGTAATGGAATTATTATTTTACTTGTTTTAATCATTTCATACTGTATACATATTTGAAAACATCACCTCATAAATGTATAGTTATAATTTGTTCATTGAAAATCATGTGAAAAGCTCATAAACCATGAGAAAAACTTACAAAAATCAAAAATAAGATCTCAAAAAGTGAAAAGAAAAAGCCAAAATAAACCCAGAGGAGAAATATTTCTTTATTTTTTCTTGGAACAATTATTTTAGCATTTTGGAACTAGTATTAAATAAGAAGGCACCAAAACCTGCACCACATTGCCACATTGGTGAAAGGTAGGAGGGTGTGTGTGTTTGTGTGTAACTAGATTAAAATTATATGTGTACTTGTAGTTCACAAAGATGTTTCCAGTTATATGAATGCTTGACTGTCATTAGGGTATCATAGCTGTGTCAGTTTGATCACAATATCCTGAAAGTAATACAATGAAATCAGTTACTTATACAGTAGTTTGCATTTATTCATACTTGTGTATGAAATAGGAAAATGTCATATTTCTGTAGTATAAAAAATTATATGTTGTCACAGATCAGTTTAGGTTGGCATCTTTCACGCATAAATGGACTTTTTCAAAATCGTTAAGTGATTGTAGACTAAAACAAGCCAACTCTTGAGTTTCTGGTTTTTCCTTTTGTTTGTTTTTGGTAACAGGAATCAAACTCAAGACCTTGTACTTGCCAGGCAGGCGCTTATGCCACTGAGCCATATCGCTGGCTCTTGCTTATTGTTAGGACTTCCATTAACAGTTAATTTACTTTATTATACCACTTTAACTTACTCTGCTAAGTTCAAATAACAATTTGCATATACCCATCACCCAGCTTTTCCTGATACTAATAATTTATGTAACCATAATGCAGTTATCAAAATCAGGAAATTAAAATTGTTATAATGCTACTGAGTTACAAACTATACTTGAATTACATTTTTCCCCATTACGGTCCATTTTGAATCCAACCTATAATTTAATAGTGCCTCTAGTTGTTGTTTCTCCTGCAGTGTGCAACAGTTCAGTCTGTTTTTGTCTTTTGTAGCATTGACATTTTTAAAAATTAATTTTATTGGTATACTTTTGATATTACATAATGATCACATTTGTCATAGGTAATAGATCTTGGTTCTTCTATTTTCCCCATTTCCTTCTCATTTTCAAAAGTCGTGTTTCCATTTTTTTTCCTTTTGTGCCATTGACATTTTTGATGAATATGACCAGTTAATTTATAGAATAGCTCTCAGGTTGGTAAACACTACCAGTAATAATTATTATAAGCAAGCTCTATCAATGAATACAAAAAATAAGCAGAAACTTGAGAAGCAGGGTATTTACACATTCTCAATATATCTCTTGCGAAGAGATTTTCTAATAACAAAGGAAAAAATAGTAGCTTGACAGTGAGAAAAACACCTGGCTCACAAAGTGAGTAAGATTTATGTTGCCAGTAATCAGACAGTGTGATACCACGTAGCCACTGATACGATGCCCAGAAAAGGTACATCATTTCTGTGGTATTCTCGCCAAAAATACATACCTTAGTCTGAGTATGGAAAAATATCAGATAGATTGTTTTTAATTGCATGTGTTCTATTAAGGCAAAACATAATTGATTTGAAGGAGAAGGAAATACCAGAGTTAAGAAATAAACTACAGAATGTCAATAGAGATATACAGCGCCTAAAAAATGACATAGAAGAACAGGAAACGCTCTTGGGTACAATAATGCCTGAAGAAGAAGGTGCTAAAGTATGTCTGACTGATGTTACAATTATGGAGAGGTTCCAGGTAAGTTTATTGTAGCTTAAGGCAGAGTAAAACTTGTTACATGATGACTCAAATGTGACATGTGAGAGTATTAAGCTAGTTTTCGTGTGTAGATTGTGTTCAGAGTTCAGGTAGCCTCAAGGAGCAACTGGGATTACATTTTTTACTCATCAGTTATGGAAATTGCATAATTCTGTTTTTCATTTTTAATCAACTTTTATTAGTCTCACTTCAAAACATTTTATTAGTGCATGTTTGCAATACATGATTACATTTGTTGTGGGGAATTAGTATGTGTATATAGCACATCTTAGTTCCTTTGACTTCCCCTCCCCACCCATTCATCTCTCCTTCTAACCCCAACTCATTTGAATTACTAAAAATTAATTTTACTTTTATTTTATTTAATTTTGCTTAAAAACTTTTGAGTTATCATAATGCAGTAAGTTTCTTAGAGGAAATAACTGTTCTGTTGTTAAGATGGAACTTAAAGATGTTGAAAGAAAAATTGCACAACAAGCAGCTAAGCTACAAGGAGTAGATTTGGATCGAACTGTTCAACAAGTAAACCAAGAAAAACAAGAAAAACAACACAAATTAGATACAGGTAATATGTTTTTCGTTGCACCTTTAAGACTTCCGTATTGCCAGTAACTTTTTTTTACAGTAAATTTATACCTGTTACATGGATAAAAAACTATCTTCATTCCAGCCATAGTATATTCTTTCTCTTCTGAAAAGCATCAATTCTGTTTTTCTTCTTGCATTGCACCACACATTTGAGGTGATAGAAGAGTATCCCATGCACTTTACCTGTGAGTGGCCAGGAGGGGACAGAAAGGCTTGAAGGCTGGAGTTCTTACTACACTTTTGTTGCAATTGGTAGGACTCAGGAAACTCGGCCTTCCTGGATTCCATAGATACAAAATTTGGAAGGGTGATACTAATAGTGTTTTCTGTAATCACTATGTCACTAATGTTTTTGTGCAGTTTCCAGTAAGATAGAGTTGAATCGTAAGCTTATCCAGGACCAGCAGGAACAAATACAACACCTAAAAAGTACAACAAATGAGCTTAAATCAGAGAAACTTCAGATAGCCACTAATTTGCAACGTCGTCAGCAACTTGAGGAGCAAACTGTGGAATTATCCACTGAAGTTCAGTCTCTACACAGAGAGATAAAGGTAAGATCATTTTTGGTTTTTAAATTAGTTCAAATACGTGAAATCCTCTTTGTTGGTGTAGTGGGCAGAACTATGGCTATTGTGAGAATCAAATGAAAACAATACAATTCTTTATTTGGTTCCTGTGTGACAGAATTTGTATTAATAAGTAAAGAGTCCTAAAAGGAAAAGTTTGGAAATGGTAAGCAATATCCAGCTGCCTGGTTAAGTAGTGATCTTTATTTAGGTCGTGGTTAGTTGTTGGTTGGGTAACTTTGTATAAGATTCCTTCTCCCGTGGGAAGTTTGTGTCATCTACAAGTGCTATATCCATGGCAGACACTCTCCATCATAGCACTGTGTCCGTGAAGTTCCAAGTGTAGTTTCACAGTCCTTACCAGAACAGAGCAGATGGAGTTGTCATGTATACTACACTGCATTTGCCAAGCTTTATGTTGATTAATCAAATCTAAGATTTAACCAGTTAAATTCATGAGCAGTTTTAGAAACAGCAACCTGACCTAGAGTTTCATAATTATACCTCTGTGAAATACTGAATAAAGTACTAAATCTGTTTGTCATTAATTCTTTTTTGAAATAATTGTTGATTAAGAATTATCAATCTTTGTATATTGCATTTGTATTAGTTTTTACTGTCTATAAAATCTTTTAGGCATTAAAATGTTTAGTGTCTCAACAATCCTGTTGAGAGAGACGACTAAGTCTCCTTTTTATAGAAAAAGAAATTTACAAATGCCCCATGAGTTGCCCAAGTTCATATACCTAAAAGGAAACAGGGTTGATTTTCAGATAGGTCTCAGACACTGAAGACATTCGGCTTCCCACCACACCACCTCAAATCCTAGGATGAGGAAACTCAACCTATGTTGAAGTAATGCTGAAGAATTGTATCTCCCTTTATAGACTCAATAGATGCTTTATAATCTTAAGATTCTTTATGACCATTAAACAATATATTGTAGAGAATATATTGTAGAGAGAATATGAGGCTAAACAATCTATTACTTGAAAACCCCCTTCTTTCCCAAATAAGAGGTGTCACACCCACATCAGAGTATCATTTCTTTTATTACTGTGAAATAACTGCTTAGCAGACTAAACTTCAGTTCAAAAGCATCTTTTTTTTTTTACCCATCGTATGCTTACGTAGAGGAGAATCCTGGGTTGGAAGAACTTTCCTATTTGATCACACAGCTTACACAGGTACCCCTGTTAAACTCATGTCTGATGCCACAAGGTAATAGAGTTGGAAACACATGCCTAGAGTAAGGACCAAGACAGTGGCTGACGCAGTGTTGCATAATGGTTAATAGAGTGAACTGTGGAGCTCAACAGGGTTAAAATCTTAACTCCTTCCTTTACTTTTGTCATGATCCCAGACAAGTCATTCTCTGTGCTTATTTGCTATTCTGAAATATGGGGATGAAAAATGAATGGTACCTTCTTCTCAGGGTGGAGGAAAGGAACAAATGAGTTGGCTTTAAGCATGGCACATAGAAAGTATTTTCATTGTTAAGACTGAAGTTTGTCATCTAAAATAAGATAACAGGAGCTAGGCATCGCAGTGCACACCTGTAATCCCAGCAGTCAGGAGGCTGAGGCAAGAGAACCACTTCAGGTTCAAGGCCAGCCTGGACTACATAGCAAGACCCTGTCTCAAAAAACAAGCAAAAGATAACAGGATAATACATAAGGTGTTATGTATTCTTAAATTTTAGGATGCTAAAGAGCAAGTGAACCCTTTGGAAACAACATTGGAAAGGTTCCAACAGGAAAAAGAAGAATTAACCTACAAAAAGCATGCAAACAACAAAATAGCACAGGATAAAGTAAGATTTCATTTGTTATTTTTCAAATCTCTATATTAAACTTACAGTACTACTATTTCACATGAAATGAAATAGTTTAAGATAAATCATATTTTTCAGATTAATAATATCACTCTTTTTGGTGGTGCTGGGGATTGATTCAGAGCCTTGTGCATACTAGACAAGCACCCTGACACTAAGCTACATTTTCAGCCCTCAAAAAGTAATTTTGACATTGGAAGTTCTTGGATTAAACAAAGATCAAGCTTAAAATATTTTACCTTATGATTTAAAATAGAAGTTAGGAATCAAGACTTTAATTCATTCCCATTGGTGATAAAAGGAATTTACCTGAAGTCATATTTGGTAGTGGCAGAAACTGGAACCCGAGGTATCCTAATTTTTAAGCCAGTGTTTCTCTGTCTTCTATTAAATAGTCTGGTCCCAGCCAATGTGAATTCAATAAATATTTTTCCACAGCTGAATGATCTCAAAGAGAAGGTTAAAAATATTCATGGCTATATGAAAGACATTGAGAATTATATTCAAGATGGAAAAGATGACTATAAGAAGGTAATTTAAAACTTAAAATCATTTATTTAGTTGTATTTTTATTTCAAGTGCTTTAAGAATTTTCTTTCTTTGTAGCAAAAAGAAACTGAACTTAATACAGTAACAGCTCAACTAAGTGAATGTGACAAACAGAAAGAAAAGATAAATAAAGAAATGGGAGTCATGAGACAAGATATTGATACACAGAAGGTAGGTCTTTTTTGTTCATGGTATCATGTAAACCTGTAACGTACTTTTCTATATTCAGCTTTAAGAAAGATCCATTGTATGTCCGGGAATGTGGCTCAGGTGCTTAAGCGTCTACCTGGCAGTTGTGAGGTTGTGAGTTCAATCCCTGGTGCCACAAAAAAAAAAAAAAAAAAAGATCCATTGTATAGAAGTGCAAACAGAGAAAAACAATTCTGGTAACATATTTAGTCTTTCTCTTTTATCTTTTCATTTTTATTTTCAATCCAAAGCCTATGTGTTGAGAAGTTTAAAGGCATAAAATTTAAACTGTCCCTTTCCTCTAATACCCAGTCTCACTCCTGGATGTCATTTCCATTGCAGTGTCTCTTTTTTTGTTTTGGTGGTTTGGTTTTGTTTTATTTGCGGTACTGAGGATCTAACCGGTGGGTGTTCTCCTGCTGAGCTGCATTCCTAGCCCATTTTTTTTTTTTCATTTTTTACTTTGAGACACAGTCTCCCTAAGGTGAGCAGGGTAAGCTGGATGTGGTGGCACACACCTGTAATCCCAGCACTTGGGAGGCTGAAATAGGAGGATCACCGCAAATCTGAAGCCAATCTGGACTACATAGTGAGTCTAAGACCAACCTAAACTGCACAGTGAGACCCTGTATCAAAAAATTCAGAATCAAAACAATCAAAAAAATCCCCCCAAACTAAAATGCAAAGGATAGACTCAAAGTTGCTATCCTCTTGCCTCAGCCTCCTTAAGTACTGAGTGTAGCCTTATTCTCAAATAAGATTTTATTTATATGTCAACCTATAGATAAGTTTAGATCTATATGTGTATATAATACTTAAATTTGCAGACAGGATCATGCCATTTATATTATTCTGTACCATTTTCCATTTGACCTAATTTGATCATACATTGCAACTTGCAGATATTTTATTCTTTTCAGTGATTATAAAGCTTAGGTTAATTATTTTCCTTATGTGGATTGCAATGCGATGAATACCTTTCTACATCTGTTAGTCTTTTCTTATTCTCATATGTCTTTATGTAGAATAAATTCACAGAAGAGGGATTGAGGTCTGAGATATTATTTTTCTTTTTTTTTTCTAAGCTATTAAAAGCTACCTATAAGAAAAATATTTGTAACATTAAGTCATGTTGAGATTCTTTTATCATTTACTTTTCTCTATGAAGGAAATTATTTTCTACAAAATAAAGTCACATTGAGAAGCTGTATTTAACATGTTCAGCAATTATCCTGAAGCAGTTGTCTTAACACAACAAGGAAATGAATTTTTGAAATTACATTTCCAGTGCCAACTAGTGCTTTGCAAGGCTGGGGCAAGGTTCCCCAGAAGGCTTTATACATTCTGAATCAATGACCAGTATACATTACTGTTTTTATATTAGCTGGGATTCCTGGGTCCTGGAATCAAGGGGTGAAAATGTAAGTGCATCACTTACCACTAAGCTCTGGTAACCCGCAAGCAACATTTTTGCTTCATTTCCCATGAGTTTATGCTCTGCTGGCTTACCAGTCTTATTTGCAGAGAGATAAATGCTGCCACCAGGAGACAAAACAATGATTCTAATTGAACTAGAAGTTACGATGACTACCCAGCTACCTTGAGCTCCTTATGTCTCTTATTCAACAAATGGGGGTTGCAGGACAGTATTGGCTGGGGCGATTGATCCAGACTACCACGGGAAAATTGGACTATTCCATAATGGGCATAGGAGAAGAGTATGTCTGGAATACAAGAGAACCTTAAGTGTATCTCTTACTGTTACTATGCCGTGTGATGAAGATCAAATGGGAAATTAGAACAGTCCAGTCCAGGCAACATTACAAATGACCCAGATCCTTCAAAAATGAAGCTTCAAATCACCACACTGGGTAAAAAATTTTGACTGACCAAGGTGCTTACTGAATGCAGATGTAATACAGAGTGGATAGTGCAACGCAGGTAGTTTATGGATACCAATTGTGACCACATGCCGAGGACTTTAATTTTCATGAGTGTTTTGTCCCTATTTTGTTAAGAATACATTTGGGTGTATGCAGATGGTCAAGCATTGCTCAGCAGGAGGGCTATGTTCCGAGAAATGAGTATAAGGCAGTTTCTTATGGTGCGAACATCTACGTGAACTTACACACACCGAGATGGCTGCGTCATCAGGAGGCGATAGAGCCTTGTGGGACCTCTGTTGTATACAGTCCACCACTGATTGAAAAGTATTATAGTATTATATGGCCTTATTGTTAATTTTACAGGTTATGTGCATATCAGAAGAAAAATACACATCACCAAGGACTTTATCTCCTCTTCTGGGGAAAGGATTAGTGAGTTTTCGGTCATATGCAGGACAGTTGCATCATGTTACACAGAACTGTTACCTTGTGTTTACTGGGGAATTGACTATGGTTAAGATATGTTTGGGTGCCAAGTTGAAGAGATGGAGTAGTCATCTTTAGGTGTCATCTTGGCTGAACTAAGGAATACCTAGACACCTGGTAAAATGATACTTCTGAGATGTCTGTGAGGGTATTTCCCTCACAGACACAGATTTGATTGACCTCTGAATTGGTGAATTAAGTGCCCAGGATGGTGGGCATCATCCAGTTGACTGGGAACCTGGATAAAACAGCAAAGAAAAAGATGTGCTCTGTCTCCCTGAAATGGAAATACTTTCCTTCTCTTGCCCTTGTACATCAGAACTCTAGATTCTCTGGCCTTGGGACTCCAGGACTTAGACCAGTGGACCCCTGGATTTGCAGATCTGCAGCCCCAGAGTGAAAATTACATAAGTGCTCTCTCTGATTTCGAAGACTTGGCCAGAGGCAGGATCTGCAGCTTGTAGACAGCTTACTGGCAGATGCCTCACCTTCTGTAACTGCATGCACAGTTGGCCCTAAGAAATCTCCTCTCATATATCTTCATGTCTTTCTGTCTCTTTAGAGTTCTAAATGGGTGGCCAGTGCATGGATTAATGTGTCATATGAGTTGGATGACTAGGGTTAATATTTATGAGCTAGAGAACCTAACAGTCACTTGTTTACATGCTTATTTAAGCCCTGTTAAATTTGGTCCAAAAAATAAAATAATTTGAAATCTAATTTCCCTCCAGCATTTTTTAAATAAAAGGATAAATGGAGAGAATTGGAGGGCCGGGGATTTAGTTCAGCAGCTTGACCGCTTGCCTGGTAAGCACGAGATAGTGAGTTTGCTCCCCAGTACTGTAAAAAGAGAGAGAGAGAGACTTACCTAAGGTCACAAAAGTAGTAACACAGGTAGAACTTGACCCAGCAGTCAAGTTCAAATATCTAGTGTTGTAGCGCACAATACTGGTATACTGTAAGTACATCTGGCTTTTCTTTCTTGCTTTCTATGATACTCTGTGTTTTATAAGCTATAGATTGGAATTCTCACAGCCTCAACTTCAAAGGAAAAATTAAATGCATTTTCATTCCAATTATTGAACCATGCACTGTATTAACTATGTATATTAACTTTTTTAATCCTTACAGTAGTTCTTTATGATAGCTGGTATTACCATGTTACAAACTGAGCTATCTAAGCTAATTTGTTACCCTGTTTGACCGTTACAGTACTGAGATTTGAACGCAGGTATACCTGACTTCAAAACCTATGCTTTTTAACTACTGTACTCAAAACTAAAGCATAATAGAAGCTATCCTAAAAGAAAGAATCATCTTTCTGATAACCATGCAGGCTGACAGACCAGGAATAATACTTATGCCAAAGATCGATCTTACCTAAAATGTGGTAGCACTTTGAAGAGTCATTTCATGTAGTTGTGAAAGCAAATTCAATTATTATATAACATCAGATCAAAGCAAGCTTTGGCACATGTTCTTATTTCTAATAAGGAAAAAGCGTAAGCATAGAGCCCCACGGTAGAGCCCCAGAGAGGCACAGCAGCTGCCTGCAGTGGTGCATCACTGTAGGTTTCCTCAGCCACAGGGGCCATTTACAGGCATTTCTAAAGTATTTTTAAATTTTATTTTAATTTTCAGTTTTGTGTGAATGTTTAATAATGAACATATTTTGTAGAGTTTTTATTAAATACTTTAAAACTTCGTAAAATAGTAAATAAGTGCACAACAGTATGTGTGTGCATTATTTTTTACGGGAACCCCCACTCACCTACCCTTCAAATGGAAGGTGTGGTTTTTGCAAAGGGCAGTAAAATCTCATCGGGAGATGTCCCACCTGTGACTGGTTGCAAGGAGGCCGCCCACAGTAGTCTAAGCCTGGAGATTGCTTCACACTGCTTTATTCTCCCTGCGCACAATTGAATGTGATGCTCAGGCAGGCGGAAGTAGCACCGCGTCTCAACACTCACATGTACATATCTCATGTTAGTAACTTGGCTATTTTTGTTAACTAACTTATTGTTTACATTTAGATACAAGAAAGGTGGCTACAGGATAACCTTACTTTAAGAAAAAGAAATGAGGAACTAAAAGAAGTTGAAGAAGAGAGAAAACAACATTTAAAGGAAATGGGTCAAATGCAGGTTTTGCAGATGAAAAGGTATGTTTTTAAGAAAAATCCTTATTTTCAGTAAATATCTTTATTGTAATGTGAAAACTCTAAATACCTGTTTTATAGAGTAGGCTGCAGGGTAGTATCTGAGACTTCAGGGAGGTAGACAGATAATGCAAATATATTTCATTGTCTTAAAAACTGAATTGCTAGCCGGGTATGGTGGCGCACGCCTTTAATCCCAGCACTTGGGAGGCTGAGGTAGGAGGAGCGTTGTGAGCTCGAGGCCGGCTTGGGCTACAAGGCGAGCACAAGGCCGGCCTGAGCTACGTAGTGCGACCCTGCCTCAAAAAACCAGGGCTGGGAGTTTGGCTCAGCGGCTTACACGCCTGTCAGGCAGGTGCGAGGTTGTGAGTTCAATCCCCGGTGCCGCAAAAAAAAAAAAAAAAACAAAAAAAACTGAATTGCTGAAGAAGTGACATTAAATTGATGATCACTCTGAGTGATGGGCAGAAATTATTTGATATTACGAAATTTTTTTTAAGAGCAGGATGTAAGTATAGGCAAAGAAAAAGCAAAATTTGAAGCATAAAAGTTTGTTACCTAAATGAGTACTGGTCCAGAGTGTATGAAACAAAAGCAAACTCTTAATCTCTGTCCAGTGATCTCAGTGACAGACCTCCAAATGATATAGGGGAATGAAACTCCTGACCTACTGAATGTCTGGTATGAGTTCATGTTGTCTAAAATTGAGAATGAATTTTAGGAACAACAGAGGTTGAGAGCAGAATATATTTATTGACAGAAAGAAAACTTCTGTCTGGGAGAGAGACAGAAGGGGTCCAGAGTGGGTTGCCCACAAATTTTTGTTTTTTGAGATAAGGTCTTGCTCTGTTTCGCTCAGTATTAAGTCTGCCAAGTCTGCAGGGTAGTGATGCTGACCACAAAGACTGCACAGCCGTGAACCTGTCCTGCATCAGAGCTTGCACACTGTGTGTGTTGCAGGAGAGTGATTGCCAAAGCAGTTTGTCCGTGGAGGTCACTCTCAATTGTCCCAGTTGTGATTTTGTACCCACCAAAACTTTTTTTTCCCTTTTTTTGGGGTGTAGGTAAATGTTAGACAGATTGTTCCTTCATCTTTCCTCTATTGGTATGTGCTGCAGTTACTACCTTCCTAGTACAGCAGAAAAAAAATATTTTTTTTTTGTACCAGAGATTGAACTCACAGCCTTGTGCCTGCCAGGGAGGCGCTTAACGCCACTGAGCTAGATCCCTGGCCCTATGCTTTGAGACAGGGTCTCAGTATGCAGTTCAGGCTGGCCTTGAACTCACTTTGTAGCCCAGGCTGGTCTGGAACTCGCAACAATCCTCCTGCCTCAACCTCCCAAGTGCTAGGATTAAAGGCATGCACCACCATGTCCAGCTCAACAGCAGAAAAATTTTGTGTCCGTCTTTCTTAGTTGCCTTAGAAATTCTGTGAGAAGCTGCTTGATGCTAAGTCTCTCAGCTAGAATAAAAGCCAGATACTTAGATATTGAACCACTTCAGCTGGTTCAGTCCAGATCTCATTCATTCAGCCCTTCCTTCTGAATTTTTTATTGGTGTCCTTGAATTTGTACAGAAATCTGGGTCAAAGAATGCCTAGGATTTTCTTAAAGATATAGTAAAAGTGAAGTTTTAATTTGAAATGTAAAGCCAAAGAAATGGTTAATCTGTGTTATTGTAATAATGTTGGTTTAGCTTTCTAAAATTGCTTCCATATAGAAAGGACATCAGACTTGGTAACTAGAAGAGTATGTCATCTTCAGCCTTTCATTTTTTTATGCATTTGGACACGAAACTTAGAAAAATCAGAGGACGTTAGGATGAAATCAAGCACTGTGACTGCAGCATCCCATCAGCTCCCAAGTCTGTACTCTTTAACTTTATTTATTTATTTTTATTTATTTATTTTTTTTTGTGTGTGTGGCACCAGGGATCGGACTCACAACCTCGCGCCTGCCAGACAGGTGCTTAAGCCACTGAGCCAAACTCCCAGCCCTAGTTTTTTGAGGCAGGGTCACACTATGTAGCTCAGACCAGCCTTGCGCTCCCATTGTAGCCCAAGCTGGCCTCGAACTAACAACGCTTCTCTTATCTCAGCCTCCCGACTGCTGGGATTAAAGGCGTGCACCACCACACCTGGCTGTACTCTTTAACTTTATAATGTTAGTACTCTCTCCAAGACGTTGAAGAAGTAAAGTGCTCAGAAGAACACTTAGAAATGGAGTTTATGCTTTGCTACTAAAGACCAGACCACAGACTTACAAATTTTATTTTGTAATTAGTATTTTAAGATGCTTTGTGCATTCATTCAGAATGCTAAGTGTATCTGTTCTTCTTCAAACCTTTCTTCAACCAGAATATAGCAGTTCAGCTTTATAAGAATGTTCATAAACTTAAGAGCAATGTCTAAGACGTAAGAGGATGCTTAATAAGTGATTGCTAGATGAAGATTTGCAAAACATATAGTCTGAGTAATCTGCCAAATTATCAGAAAAATTTGAGTGTTTATTTCTTAGTCATTATTATGGTTTTTATACTTGTGCGAGAGAAATTTTATTTTCATAGAAGTCCAAATTTTTAACAGATGATATTGTAGATATTCATATTTATTTCAAATAAAAGTTATGTCGTCTTTCACATATTGTGAGCAAAAAAACATGTTATGCAGTAGCTCCTCAGTGTTGGTAAACTGCATCCTCAGTTCATAAATGAGTGTGAATTTGTCGTGTGAATACCCATTTGTGCTTTACTTAGGTTAATCAGTATCTTAATGTCAGCAGTTCTCTTAGTGCTCACAGAGTGTGATTGGTTCTTTATTTAGCATGTAAAAATTAGTTGTTTACTGCAGAAATTGAGAAAATTTTCTTTAGTACCAAAGCCTTAAAAGCAAGGAAAAACTCTGTTACCATTGCTAGGGAGAATGACACCTATCTAAAGAAGAGCTGTGATTTTTCCACTTTGGGTTGATAAAAGTGGCCCTCATTTGTTGTTTTCCCCCTTTACAGTGAACATCAGAAGCTAAAAGTGAACATAGACGATATAAAAAGAAATCGCGATTTGGCATTGGGGCGACAGAAAGGATATGAGGAAGAAATTATTCGTTTTAAGAAAGAACTCAGAGAACCTCAATTTCGGGATGCTGAAGAGAAATATAGAGAAATGATGATTGTTATGAGAACAACAGAGCTTGCGAACAAGGATCTGGACATTTATTATAAGACCCTCGACCAGTAAGTATTAGACTGGAGGATTAGTACTCACTGCAGTGAATATTAGCTAGTATATTTTAGTCATATTTTTCCCATTTATGTATGTATGTATGTATGTATTTATTTATTTGTACCAGGGATCTAACCCACAACCTTGCGCCTGCCAGGCAGTCACTTAAGCCACTAAGCTAAATCCCCAGCTTTTCCCATTTTTAAATGTTATAGTTCATATATAGCATAGAGTGGAGAAATATATGTGTGTATCCATACACATGTATTTACTCTACCATTATCACTAACTGGCATCCACTTAGATTTTCCTCACTTAACCTTCAGTCATCTTTGCCTCTTGTAACTATGACAAAGACTGTTTACCTTTTTTAAAATGATGTATTATTTTTGTGTTGGTTCTCCAGGCTTTTTTTTTGGGGGGGGGTCCAGCTTTTTAAAGATGGTGTTCTGAATACTCATCTAGGATTTGTTTTTTCGTTTTATTTTTATTTACATTGTTTGTAGCTACCATTAATTCATTTGCACTGCTATGTTGAATTTTGTAAGAGCATGACTAGTATCCATTCTTCAATAGTGGACATGTGGGTTTTTTCCTGATCTTAGTAATGCAAACCTTGCCCCCAAGAACATTTCTTGTCCTATCTTTTGAAGCAGAAGTATAATAAATTTATAAATGTGGCAGTGGGTCACATAGTATGTTCAATTTCATGAAATATTAAATTGTTTTCCAAAAACACTTTAACTAACTTGCATCACTAGTGTTTTCATTGATGTATCCTTTCATTATTGGTTTGTACATTTTTTAATATTTGCCAATCTAATGGATTTAAAGTGATAACAGTAGTCTTCATTGCAGTTCCCTTAATTTCTTCTTTTAAATTTATTTTTTATTAACATGTATTAATTTTCATATTAGTCAGATAATGGTGATGTGTACTGATCAAATGCAACTGGCTCTTTTTTCAGCTGAAGCCCATAGCCTCCCTAATGTGTAGTAATCACTATCCTGCTTTCAGGTCAACATTTTTTTTATCTTCCACATATGAAAGAGAGAATGTAGTACCTATCTTTCTATATCTGGCTTATTTCACTTAACATAATGTCCTCTAGTTTCAAGCATTTTGCTGCAAATTACAGGATTTTATTCCTCTTCTTGTGTTTTTAAATGATATATATATGATTCTATCATTAAAAAATTTAAAATATATATATATATATATATACACACATATAATATCATATTTTCTTTACCAATTGATGGGCACCTAGGCTGAGTCCATGTCTTTTCTCTGGTGTATAGTACATGGTCATGTGGCTTTGCCTTTGGTGTGTTGATTTCATTTTTTTTAGATAACATATCCAGAGGTGGAATAACTGGATCATTTGATACATCTGTTTTTAGTCTTTTAAAGGAATCTCCATATTATCCTTCATAATGACTGTACTTACTTACATTCCTACCAGCAATCTATGAGTTAGTTTTTTTTTTTTTGGTTTTTTGTTTGGTGGTTGATTGGTTAGTTTTTTCTATATGTGTATCTCTTTGCCAGCATTAGTCTTTGGTCTTTTTTTGTGGTTTTGGTTTATTTCATAGTACATTCTAACTGGGGCAAGATGATATTCCATCATAGTTTTCATTTTGCATTCCTCTGATAGCTAATGGTATTGAGTGAGCATTTTTTTATATATGTGCAGGTCGTTAATGTTTCTTCTTTGGAGAAACATCTGTTCAGATCACTTTCCCATTTAAAAATTGGATTTGTCCCATGCTCTTGGATAGGAAGAACCAATATAGTGAAAAATGGCCATACTTTCAAAACTGTTACACAGATTCAGTGCAATCCCAATCAAAATTCCAATAGCATATCTCACAGAATTAGAGAAAACAATCCTAAAATTCATCTGGAACCAGAAGAGACCTAGAATAGCAAAGGCAGTCCTGGGTAACAAAGGCAAGCAGCGGGCATCACAGTCCCTGACTTGAAATTTTACTCTAAAGCTACTGGTGTGATAACAGTGTGATGCTGGCAAAAAAGCAGACCCGAAAATCAGTGGAACAGATTAGAAACAACTGCAGACACACTAAACCACCTCATCTTCGACAAAGGTGCCAAACACATCCACTGGAAGAAAGATACTCTTTAATAAATGGTGCTGGAAAAACTGGCTCTACACATGCCGAAGATTAAAACTGGACCCATATCTTTCACCATGTACTAAACTAAAATTAGAATGGACCACAGATCTTAATGTTAAAACAGAAACATTAAATCTGCTGGAAGATAGAGTAGGTAAAACTCTTGAAGACATTGGTGTAGGCAAAGACTTTATGAACAAATCCCTGATTGCACAGGAACTATCACAAAGAATCAACAACTGGGATCGCACCTTACTGAAAAGCTTTTGCACAGCAAGAGAAACCACTGACAGAGTGAAGAGAGAACCCACAACGTGGGAGAAAATGTTTGCCAGCTGTTCCTCAGACAAAGGATTACTATTGAGAACAAGTAAAGGCTCAAAAAACCAGTTCTCCCAGATTTAAAGGCCCAACCCAAAAATGGGCATCTGAGATGAATACACACTTCTCAGATGAAGAAATACAAGCAGCAAATAAATATATGAAAATACGTTCAACGTCACTGGTCATTCCAGAGATGCGAATTAAAACAACACTGAGATTCCACCTCACCCCAGAAAGAGTGGCTAGCATTAAGAAGTCAACCAGTAACAAGTGCTAGAGGGGCTGTGGGGAAAAAGGAACCCTTCTCCACTGTTGGTGGGAATGCAGACTGGTGCAACTACTGTTGAAATCAGCGTGGAGGTTCCTCAAAAAACTAGGACTAGAGATCCTATTTGACCCAGCTATTCTCTTTTGAGTATCTTCCTAAAAGAATTAAAAGCATCATACCACAGTGATATAGGTGCACCCATGTTCATGGAAGCACAGTTTGTAATAGCCAGATCTTGGAAAAAACCTAAATGCTCATCAAGTGAGGAATGGATAAAAAAAGATAAGGTGTTTTTGTACAGTGGAGTACTACTCAGCCAAAAAGAAAGATAAACTGGAGACTTAAAGGTAAATGCATTCATCTTGAGAACATACTCATTAGTGAGATAAATAAGACACACATATGTAAACATGATATTGTTTCATTAGTGTGAGAAGCTATAAGAAAAAACCTGTATATGTGTGTATATATATGTATGTATAATAGTTAAGATAGTTATGCTACCAAAAAAAATAGGATTTGTGTGTGTGTATGTTTTGTTTTTGTTGTCACTTTGGTGGTGCTGGTGTTGGGTCTTGAATCCAGAGTCTTGAACACACAAGGCATATGCTGTACCACTTAGCTGCAGCCCCCATCTGGATTGCCGGGGAGGGGGGTGTTGTTGAGTTTTTTGAGTTCCTTATATATTCTGGGTATTAACAGTCTGTCCGATGAATATTTGACAGATATTTTCTGTCATCCTATAGGTTACCTGTCCACTCTACTGATTATTTCCCTTGTTGTGAAGGTTTTTAGTTTGATATAGTCCTACTTGTCAATTTTTACTTTTTTCCCTGTGCTGTTAGGGTTCTGTTCAGAAAAATCACTGCATATATCAATGTCTTGAAGTGTTTCCTCCATGTTTAGTACAGACTTTCAGGTCTTATATTTCAGTCTTTGGTCTATTTGGAGTTCATTTTTTAAGTGGGTGAGAAATAGGGGTCATGTTTTGTCTCCATGTGACTATCCAGTTTCCCTAGCACCGTTTATTAAAGGGCTGTCTTTTCTTGAATGTATGTTTTTGGTGTATTTATTACGAATTAGGCAGCTGTGAGCTGGGCGTGGTGGCACATGCCTCTAATCCCAGCACTCAGGAGGCTGAGGTAGGAGGATCGTTATGCGTTCGAGGCCAGCTTGGGCTACAATGCAAATGCAAGGCCGGCCTGAGCTACATAGTGGGACCTTGCCTCAAAAAACCAGGGCTGGGAGTTGGGCTCAGTGGCGTAAGCACCTGCCTGGTCAGTCATGAGGTTGTGAGTTCAATTCCCAGAGCCACAAAAAAAAAACCAAAAAAACAAAAAAAAACGCGGCTGTGGGTACATGAGTGTATTTCTAGGCTCTCTGTTCTGTTCCATGGTCAGGCTGTTTTTCTGCCAGTACCATGTTGTTTTGGTTACTATCACTCTGTAGTATGTCTTAAGTCAAGATTTGTGATCCCTTCAGCTTTTCCTTTTTGTTCAGATTTCTTTGGCTATTCATGGTCTTTGTGCTTCTACATGAACTTTAAAATTTTCTAGTTCTGTAAGGAATGTCATTGGTATTTTGATGGGGACTGCACTGAATCTGTACATCACTTTAGGTAGTATGGACATTTTAACAATATTAGTTCTTCTAGGCCAGAGATATAGCTTAGCAGCACAAGTGCCTGCCTGGCAAGCACAAGGTCCTGAGTTTGATTCCCAGTACCAAAAGACACACTCACACACATATTATATATCATATATCATAAACATGAACAGTCTTTCTAAATTTTTGGTGTGTCGTACAGTTTCTTTCATTTGTGTTTCGTAATTTTCATCATAGAGCTTTTTCATGTCCTTGATTCCATGGTTTCACTTCCTTAGCCTGGTTTATTTTACTTAACATAAAAACCTTCAGCTCTGTCCATTTTGCTGCAAGTTCTGTTTTATGATTAAAAAAATATATGTACCACATTATTCATAGGTTGTTTTTTTGTTTGTAGCTTTTATGAATGGGATCACTTTGATAATTTTTCTTTTAGTAAATTTATTATTGGTGTATAGAAAGTGGATGATTTTTGTATGATGATTTTATATCCTTCTACTTTACAGAATTTATCAGTTCTGCTAATCTTTTGGTGGAAACTAGGTTTTCCAGATACAGAATCATATCTTTGCAGACAGGGATAATTTGACTTTCTCCCTTTCTAATTATGTGTCTTTTATTTCTATGCCCAGATTGCTCTTGCTGAAAGTTCTGTTACTATATTAAATAAGAGTGATGAGGATGGACACCCTTTTCCTAATCTTAGGTGTTGACTGTGGGTTTGTCATGTATAACCTTTGTTGTGTTGCGATATGGTCATTCTATATCTAATTTGCTCAAAGTTTTATGAAGGATGTTGAATCCTTTGTTTTGCATCTATTGAGATGATCTTAGGATTTTTATTCTTCACCCTGTCAATGTTATGTATTATATTTATTAATTTACATATGTTGACCATCCTTGCATCCCTGGGACAAATTCAGTATGATGGAGAATCATCTTTTTGATGTGCTGTTGAATTTTATTTGCTAATATTTTGTTGAGATTTGTTTGCACCTGTGTTCATCAGAGTACTGGTCTATAGTTTTGTTGTTATTACTGTATATTTGTCTAGTTTTGGTAACAAAGTAATGCCGTCATCATAGAATTTTGAAAGGGTTTGTTTGCTTTCAATTTCATGAAACAGTTCAAGAATTGGCGTTAGTTCTTCTTAAAAGCTTAGTAACCTGTGTGAAGTGGCCAGCGCCTGTGATTCCAGCTGCTCCAGAGGCTGAGTCCCGAGGGCTACAAGTTTGGGGCCAGCCGAGGCAGCATAATGAGATCCCACCTCTAAACAGAAAGGTAAAGAAATGAGTGAGCCTAGGAAGATTCAGCAGTGGGATGGTCTGCTTCTGTGCTTTACTGTGTTGGGAAATTTTAATTGCTTAACCTCATTACTTCTTACTGGTCTACTCTGCCTATTTCTCCTAGGTTTTTAGACTTAACACAGTTTTTCATAATAATCCCTGCTGATTCTTTGTATTTCTGTGGTGTCAGTTACAATGTCTTCTTTTTCATCTTTGATTTATTTTTGAATCTTCCCACTTGTTTCCTTTTCCTTTTTTGATGCTAGGGATCCAACTCATGACCTTGCACTTGCCAAGCAGGCACTTTCACCACTGAGCTAAATCCCCAGCCTTGTTTTCTTGTCATGTCTAAAAGTTTGTTAAGCTGGGCGTGGTGGCACACGCCTTTAATCCCAGCACTCGGGAGGCTGAGGTAGGAGGAGCGTTGTGAGTTCCAGGCCGGCTTGGGCTACAACGCGAGCACAAGGCCGACCTGAGCTACGTAGTGCGACCCTGCCTCAAAAAACTAGGGCTGGGAGTTTGGCTCAGTGGCTTAAGCGCCTGTCTGGCAGGTGCATGGTTGTGAGTTTGATCCCCGGTACCGCAAAAAAATAAATAAATAAATAAAAATAAATAAAAGTTTGTTAATTTTGTTTACTTTTCAAAGAATCAACTATTTTTTCCACTGATTTTTTTTTTCATTCTGTTCTGTCTTTATTTCTGCTCCGATCATTATTTTTTCTTTCCTACTGATTTTGAGTTTGGTTTCTTTTTGCTTTTCTGAGTCCTTATCATGCATCATTAGATTGATTATAAATTGTCTCACAGTTTTAGACCACTTCTCTTTTTTTTTGAGACAGGGTCTCACTATGCAGTTCAGGTTGGCCTTGCGCTCACTTTGTAGCCCAGGCTAGTCTTGAACTCACAATGACCCTCCAGCCTCAGCCTCCTGAGTGCTGGGATTACAGACGTGCGCCACCACGCCCGGTCTGTCCCTTGTGTTTTGTTTTGTTTTGTTTTGTTTGCCGCACCAGGGATTGAACTCACAACCTTGTGCCTATCAGACAGGCGCTTAAGTCACTGAGCCAAACTCCCAGCCCTGGTTTTTTGAGGCAGAGTCGCACTGTGTAGCTCAGGCCGGCCTTGCACTCACATTGTAGCCCAAGCCGGCCTCGAACTCCCAACGCTCCTCCTACCTCAGCCTCCCTAGTGCTGGGATTAAAGGCGTGCGCCCATATGCCCGGCAGCTTGTCCCACATTTTTGATGTAGGCAATCAGTGCTACAAACTTCCCTCTAAGTACTACTTTTGCTGCCTTTCACAAGTTTTTGTGTATTGAGTTTCCATTTTCATAATATTTTGAACTTCCTTTCTGACTTCCTCTGTGACCCATAGTTTATTCAGAAGTATGCTATTCAGGAGCTAGAGACATAGCTCAGTGATAGAATTCCTGCTTTGTATGCATGGAGGTCACTGGGTTTTACCCTCCACACTGAAAAAAGATTTTTTTTTCAGTCTCCATTAATTTGTATAATTTCTAAAATGATTTTGTTGTTGACTTGCAGTTTTATTGCATTGTAATCTGAAAAGATACAAGATGTGATTTCAGTATTTAAAAATTTGTTAAGACTTCCTTGGAGGATTGGGCATGGTGCCCACACCTGTAATCAGACACCCGGTTCTCTGAATGTTACAAGTTTACAGCCTCTCCTGCAGATTTCCAGAATTCTCCCACTGTCACCTCCAAAGCCAGCAGCACTTCTGTTACTTTGGTTCTGGGTGGAAGGAGGTGAGAGCGAGGCATCTCTAGTCAGGCATCTTATTTTATGTTTTTTCAGTTTTATTATTTGGCCATCTTGAAAATCTCTGACCCGTGATTTCTTATTACGCTTACTAATATCATTATGTTTTGATGATCATGTTATTTCCTCTTCTATAAAATATTTATCTTTGATCCATTTCTTATGTATTATTTGTCTTATTGATTTATAAATGTTCAGCATTTTCCTTAAGTTCTGTTACCAATATCCATTTGAACATTATGCTATTTGATTTTAATTGATTTTTCAGTATTTACTCTTTTTGTCTTACTTAAGAAATGTTTCCCTATGTCTATATTTGCATCCAAAGATTTAAATGTTGCCTTTCACATTTAAGAACATTTAATTGTTTAATTCTAAATTGAATTCCATATACAGATGTTGAGAGTGAAGTAGGAATCCAGTTTCATTTTTTCTCTTATGAATAACCAGTTGTCCTGGTTCTGTTTATCAAGTAGTCTGTCTTTTTCTCAGTGATAATACAGTAACATTTCTGTCATATACAGTATAAGTGACTCAGTTCCAGTTTCTGTTTTAATGGCTACTTTATATCTGTAGTATAACCTACATTGTCTTAATTACTATGACTTTATAATACAGTTACCATATGGGAGAATTTTTTTATAAGTCTGACAATCTTTGTCTTTTACTGAATTTGTTTCATAGTATAATTATTTAAGAATCAGATTTATGGGCCGGGGATTTAGCTCAGTGACCTATTGTGAGTTCAATCCCCAGTACCAAAAAAAAAAAAGAATCAGATGTATTTCTGCTGTCTTTTTTTTATCCTTTCCTACCTTTTAATAGAATTAATTTTTTTTATTCCTCTTGTTTTCCTTTTCTTGCAGTTGCAAATGATTTTTTATACCTTTTTTTTTTTTTTTTTTTTTTTGCGGCACCGGGGATTGAACTCACAGCCTTGTGCCTGCCAGGGCAGGCGCTTAAGCCACTGAGCCAAACTCCCGGCCCTGGTTTTTTGAGGCAGGGTCGCACTATGTAGCTCAGACCGGCCTTGCGCTCGCGTTGTAGCCCAAGCCGACCTCGAACTCACAATGCTCCGCCTACCTCAGCCTCCCAAGTGCTGGGATTAAAGGCGTGCGCCACCACGCCCGGCTTATACCTTTATTTAATGTTGTATTTTATTTATTATTTGGGTGCTTGCTTTTCAGATTTTCATGTATTTACTTCAGATCAAATGCATTAATTCTCAAAAGCTAAACTAGAGGAACACTAGCAGGATTCTCTTGGAATTTGTTAGAAATGCAAATTCTCAGGCTGCAGCCTAAACCTATTAAGTCAGAAATTTTGAGGGTAACACCCTGTAATCCATTTAACAAGTCAGTGACTAACATGCATCACAGTTTAAGAACCGTAATTCTACTCTGAACTGTTTCATGTTCTTCCTGAATACTAATTATTTTCTCCCATCTGCAGTGTTTCTGTCTAGTATTTTAGTTTACTGTTTTTATATCATTCATCTCGGTTATTTTTGTCATTTCCTACTCTTTCTTTTCTCATTGCTGAGACTAAACATCCAACACACACAAGTTGAGAGAGAAGTGTATTTAGCTCAGTTTGTAGAGGTTTCAGTCAATCGTCAGCTGGCTTCAAGGCACGGTGGCTTGGCAGAGCGGCATTGCAGAGGAGAAACAGTTCATGGCGGTAGAAGACAGCAAAAGCAAGCAAGGGACCTTCACAGCCCCTTTGATCTTACCCAGGCTACTCAGAGCAGGCAGCACTCACACTCTTAATCCTGGGGCCCTTGAGCCTAGCATTGCACTATGAGTCAATCCCAGCATCACACACTGTAGATCCAGCCACCTCTGAAGAAGCCCCACCTGTGGCCACGTGAGGCTTGGGGGGAACATCTTATCAAGCCATAACACCTGCTCGGTACTTTTCTGGATAAACCTACATATGTATCACTTTCATTATTTATTGTTACTTTTTAAATCTCCTTTGTTCACCTTCAGTTTCCTCCTTTTTGAAGTACATCCTTTGCGTTTTTTAGTGCAGGGACTCTTAGTGGTAAACTGTAGTCTTTAAAAGTCTGCCCTAGCCAGGTGTGGTGGCACTCACTTTTAATCCCAGCACTCCGGAGGCTGTGGCGGGGAGATCATTGTGAGTTTGAGACCAGCCTGAACTGCATAGTGAGACCCTGTCTCAAAAAATAGGGGGGGATTTAGCTCAGTGGTGTAAGTGCCTGGTGCGAGATAGAGTTTGATCCCCAGTATCATGAATGAATGAATGAATGAATACAGGAATGGATGAATGAATGCCCTTTATTCAGTAGTTTGAGCTTAACAGTTCCAGATTGGCAGTCCCACACCCCAGCACTTTGAAAATATCCCATTTTTTTCTTGTTCTCTGTGGTTACTGTTGAAAAGCATTCTAATTATTCCTTTGGCAATACTCTGTTTTTCCTGTGGTTCTTTTAGAATTTCTCTTTGTCTCCAGTGTTCTACATTTTTTATTATAGTGTGTCTAGGTTTAGCTTTAGTTTTTCTGCTCAAGAGTTGTGCTTATTGGTGAGAGGATTGGTATCTTTAATAAATTTTGAAAAATTCTCTTTCATTATTTCTTTAAATACTGGCCCTTCCCCCAATACTCACTATTCTGTCATCGTTTGTCATTAGACATAAATCTTTAATTCTTTCCTTCATCTTGCTTAACCCCTCTTCCATATACTAGGCTCACAGTAACTTTCTCCTAAACACCTTTGAGCTTACCAATTCCTTAGTTGCTGATTATACTCCCTATTGAGTTGTCGTTTTCATTCTTGCATTTCTTGTAAGTTCTAATTTTCTTTTATAGAAATTTCTATTCTTTTAGTGCACTTTCCTTAGTTTTGTTGTTGTTGTTGTTTGTTTGTTTGTTTGGTTTGGTTGGTTTTTTTTTGGTACTGGGGATCGAACTCACAGCCTTGCACCTGCCAGGCAGGTGCTTAAGTCACTGAGCTAAATCCCCAGCCCTTTCCTTAGTTTTTCATTACTTTTATGTTTTTATATTCTCTCTATATATGTATGTTTTATCTTCTCTTTCAGATAAGTGTTTTATTTCACATTTTAAGGAGTCTGTTTCTGCCACTATTGTTGCTAATCCTAGCTGCTGACTTTGTGTGTGTGTGTGTGTTTCATGTAATACACAACTGTGACCTTGTATTTTGTTTATTAATTTTTTTTTCTAGAATGGAAAACAGCCTCCTCAATATTATCGCCTACACAGAAAGGGTCTCCTTTTAGGTTTCCTCTAGTTAGCTAAAGCACAGTCAGTAGTCCACCCTCAGTAATGGCCTTCCAGTCACAGGGCTTAGGATGACTTTGTAGTGGGAGGGCTCATCAGGTAATTACAATAACAAAGTTGGCGCCTCCGAATTGCCTAGCCAAAACTTTGCAACGTACAGGTTTCTGGAAATCATTTGAGATGATTACAGGCCATGTACTCTGATGTATTGTGAATGTGTCCGTTATTTTAGTAGGTTGGTTGGATTGATTGATTGAGACAGGGCCTCACTGTGTAGTTCAGGCTGGCTTTCAGCTCACTGTGTAGTCCAGATTGGCCTTGAACTTGTGGCAATACTCCTGCCTCAGCCTCCCAAGTGCTGGAATTATAGGTATGTGCTGCCATGCCAGTCTGTATAAGGTTTTTAAAACACAGTGTACTGGTTTTTGTTAGATGAAGTCTGACTTCTAAAATGACTCTTTCAAGGCTAAACTATGGATGCATCATAATGTCTTCTTTCATCATGGGACATTACAATGCTCCTGGGCTCAGAAAGGGTCATATAGTTATGATCCTAAATCAAGTGGAAACTTTGTTTTTTAAGCCTTTTGAATGTTGACATCTACCATGTATAGTAGACCAACAGTTTTGAGTGGTTTGTTAGCCTGGGAGTTTAAAGTGTGTGTGTGTTTTTTTTTTAATTGGCACATAAAAATTGTACATATTAATGAGGCATCATATATATGATATTTGATACATGTATCTACTATGTAATATTCAAGATAGATAGCTGGGTGTGGTATAGGTAGGGGCTGGGTGGGGGAGTCAAGCAGTCAGTTAAACTCAGTGCTAGCACTTTCAGACCTACCCTCTTCGAAAAACCAGCCTGGCTTCTTGTCACAGAGAGCAGGGCCACCAGTCTTTCCTGACCTGAGCTCATGGCTCCTTAAACTTTTCTGGGGGTCTTTGCCTAACCTGCACCCTCTCTGTGACTGTCTTTTGTGGCCGTCTCCCACCCAGTCACTGTGGTAGGTGAACTCAGAATCCCTGAAGTGTATTCATTCTCTGGCTTCTGATTCCTGGAGTAGCTCAGTCTTAAACCTTCCCAGAATAGCTCCTGATAAATCATTCTTAAATATGGTGGGCACTGTCATGAATTTTTTTTTTTGATTCTAGTCTGCCATGCAGAACGATTTACTTTCAGGGTAAAAACTGCTCCATTGTTTAGTCTTCGGTCTGCCAGTCTTCCCCAGGTTTTTTTAGCAGAGATACCCTGCAGGGTTAACATTCCAGACTGCTTCCTTTTTTTTTTTTTTTTTTTTTTGCAGCACCAGGGACTGAACTCACAACCTCATGCCTGCCAGACTGGCACTTAAGCTGCTGAGCCAAACTCCCAGCCCTATTTTTTTTGAGACAGAGTTGCACTATGTAGCTCAGGCTGGCCTTGTTATCGCAAAAGTAGCCCAAGCAAGCCTCTAACTCACAACGCTCCACCTACCTCAGCCTCCTGGGTGCTGGAATTAAAGGCATGTGCCACCACGCCCAGCTTGTTGACTATTTCTTAATTCCTGGAGCTTTTCTTCCTTTTCTCTTCACTAAGTTGTTTTCTAGATGTTGCAAGTCCAGATCCTGGAGAGACTGATACACTACTGGATTTTACGCTGTCATCTTCCTTCATATAAGCATATTTTAACTGTTACGTGGCTTACACTTTTTGATATACACTCACAATAATTACTAATTTTCATATATTTTAAATTCAGTGATGTGTGAGCATATGTACATGATATATGTTGATACTAGGATTTGAGTGAGTGCTTGATGCTTTTTTAGTACTTGAGTATACAGGGCTGAAGAAACAGAAAGTTAAGAAATAACAAGAAAATAACAAGTACTGATGTTACAGTGAAAGTGTATGGTATGAGAGTAACTGAAGTACTTCTTGAGGGTTTTTTTTTAAGAGAAAAAAACCCAGAAAAACCAGTAAGCAAACAGCCCCCCAAAAAACAACAAAAGCCAAACGATAGCAACAGTAACAAACAATAGCGATATAGGTTTTCAAAACAAGATGATCAGATTTTTTTTTTTTTTTTTTTTTTTTTTTTTTTTTTGCGGCACCGGGATTGAACTCACAACCTCGTGCCTGCCAGGGCAGGCACTTAAGGCACTGAGCCAAACTCCCGGCCCTGGTTTTTTTGAGGCAGGGTCACACTATGTAGCTCAGGCCGGCCTTGCGCTCGCGTTGTAGCCCAAGCTGGCCTCGAACTTACAACGCTCCGCCTACCTCAGCCTCCCGAGTGCTGGGATTAAAGGCGTGCGCCACCACGCCCGGCTCCGAGATGATCAGAATTTAACAGTGGTTGTTATACTGCATATTGTTATCTTCAAAATACTTGCTCAGGTTACCAGATACAGGAATAAAACAAAACAGTAAAAGTGAACAAAATATTGGGATTCAAAAACAAGACAGAAGGAAATCCTCCAGTTGCTATAATGCATATTGTTATCCTCCAAATAGGTGCTCAGACTACCAGCTTTAGACCTGCAAAATCAATCAAACAATACAAGCATTTTTTTTTTAACTTCAGTTACTATCCTCTCAGCCTGCATACCTCCAAATCAGCCAGTTGCCCAGGGTGGGGGTTGGGGGGTTGCTCTTATCTCCCAGCCCACACACCTTCTGGCTCATGGAAAGGTGTGATTTGGCTTCTTGATTCTCTTCCTGTTGCACATGGGTGCCACTGCCTCACAGGAACTTGAGGCCTTTTCTAAGGCAAGACATTTTTTGAGGGTATAATATTAAAGCTGGGACCCAATTGATGGAAGAAGCAAACCACGCAAAGTGTGTGGATGTGGGACTCCAGCAGGAAGAGAATAACAAACACTGTGACCCCATCACCTTTATAAACAGGATGTGTTCGTGGCTCAGGAAGAGGGCAAGCATGCTTGGAATATGGTCAGAAACTGATGGTTCCCAGTATGTCATGCCTTGTGACCTTGGTAAACTGATTTTACTGTACGTGCATCAGGAAGACAGGGAAGTAATACTACCTGAAGAAATTGCACTGGCTGCTGTGTGGAGAAGAGGTTGTAAGGGGCAAGATTATAAATAAGGAGACCATTGAGACTGCTGTGCTGACTGAGGAGCTAGTGCTAGACTGGACTTGGATAGTAGCTGAGGCAGTGGAGAAAAGTGATGAGTACTGGAGATTTTTTTTAGAGTGGATTGGCCTTGTTTTTGAGTTGAGTGTAGAGAAGGGAAGGAAAGAGAAGAATCAAAGGTTATTTCTACATGTTTGTACCTGAACAAAGGTTAGTAGCGAAATAAGTTCCCATTCTTGAAATGAACAGGATTTGGGAGGGGAAATGGAGAGTTCCTCTGTGGTGGGCACTTTAATTTTGACTTTAATAGGTCCTCAGAGAAGTTAAGGAGGCAGTGGGACATGTAACCCAGGGTCTCAGAATATAAACTTGAGAATCATCAATAAATATGTGACTTCTAAAATCATAGGATGAGATTACATTTGAAATGACTGTAGATTGAAAAGACAAGGATCTCAAGATTCATTATATGTTTGCAAATCCAGTAAATTGGCAGTTAGTAAGATGGGAAAAAATTTTAAAGGTATGGTATCTTAAAAACCAAGAGTAGAAATTACTTTAACAATTAAATAATTGAAAGGTTGAATAAGATTAGGACTGAGAAGTGGCCTTGACTTTGATAAAATGCAGGTCGTCAGTGACTTTTAGGTGCAGTCAATGGCACAGTTGGAACTAAAATCCAGTTGAGGTTAGCTGAGGAGGGAGTGTGAGGTAGGAAATGGACACAGTGAGTTCTGCTGTGGAGGATAGCCAGGACATGGGGTCATACCTCACGAGACAGAGGAACAAAGGGAGGTTTTACCTAAAATAAGTCAACTGCAAGGTCAGCTGTTCCCCTGTTGGCAAAGTATTGCCCTGCAGACCTGGGTTTTCCTGTGTTAACTGTGAATGGAGTGCTGTACACAGGAGCCTTCCAGCTGTCCCTGCATACCTTGAGAGCAGTGCTAGCAGGATCCAGAGGAATTCCCGCAAGAAAGAACATGTTTATTCAGCTCTTCCTACTCCAGCATGCAGTCACTAGAGAAGACAGGTGTATCACACCCTGCCCCTCCTCCAAACTACAGTGGTACCTTGGTTTGTGAACGCTTTTGTTTTCAAGCAGCTTGGTTTGCAAACAAGCATTTGGCAGAATTTTGCTTTTGTTTGCAAACTACGCCTCAGGTGATGAACACAACCGTGGCCATCTTTCCTGCAGGAACACACAACGTGACCATGTTTTCCAGAATTCTGGAATGAATTCAGTTTGTGAACTGTGGTACCCCTGTACTAACAGTCCAGTGGAAGGTAAGTGCTCTGCAGTCAGTTTGCTCTGGGCCTTGAGTAAGGAAGGAAGAGCACTCAGCAGAGCAACGTACCTTAGTCACAGAAGTGTCACATTGAGCAGGAAGGACTTGAAAAAGAGCTTGGTGGGGCCAAGGGTGCACACAGATGGGGAAGTGTAGGGTGCTTTCCAGCAATTTAGGATTGCTTAAGGGGCTCAGCCAGGCTGTTGACTGAGCTCTGTTACCTGGTAATCTGAAGGATTCTTCTAAATGAAAAGTGGTACAAATTTTCCCAGACTTGAGTCTCTGTGGGCTTATGCTTGTAAACAGTGGGCTTCTCAAGGCTTATACCGTGAACCCAAATTTGCTTTCTCCTCTAGAAGAAAATAAGGTCTAAAATTTCCCTCATTCTTTTACCTCTTAGAATAAAGCATGCAGTCAGTGTGATTGTTGAATTTGGCTATTTAAGGTAACACAGGAAATATAGCGGTACATTTTCAAGAAAAGCTGATTACCATCTGTTATTAGTAATCATCTAAAAGCATCAGTAAGTATAAGCACTTGTAATGTTCAGAGGCACACCAGATGAGATGGGGAAACCATGCATCACTTAGGATGTATTACCTCATACCCATAGAACACATCAATTTAAGTGATTTTGGAATGTATCACTCAAAGGATAGTGTTCTGTGCCCAGAATGCTCTCCTCTCTCACTTTTTTCCCAGATGTGGATTGTTGTATAATAGGTCATACTTTTTTTGGTACCAGAAATTGAACTCAGGATCTTGTGCTTGTCAGGCAGGCACTGTGCCACTGAGCCATATCCCTGGCCACTGGTAGGTCATACTTGTGAGACTGAACTTTCAGCTGAATGTGAGGCTGTTTAGAGCCTGGGTCCTTGCATTCAAGGGGAGCTTCAGTGAGGGTTTATCCAGGGATCACCTTGTTATTGCCATCTGTGTCCTCACCGTGGGTGCAGTATGGTTTCATTTCAGTAGCATCCTATGGGGCGAGATCACAGAACTAAACATAGCCAGAGGAGTTCACATCTGCTGTAGCGTTTTTAAACCAAATGTTTATCCCACAGTAATGGTTTAACCATTGTCTGATACTGAGATTTAAAAGCTGATGTTTAGGAGTCCAGCTGAAGGAAATAAATTTTAACGGTTTTATCTTGAAGCAGAATCATGTCTTTTAAATGTACAATTTAAATTTAGCAAATTGATTTTGAGTTTTACTAAGAAAAGTCATTATTAGTTTGAAATTTAACATGCACATTACCATTTCCCTCGTGTAAGAGGCTTTCACTCCCCGTTTGGAGGGAGGCCAGATGTTCCCCCGTGTGAAGGGCCGGGCAGCACGGAGGAGGAGCCCATACAGCGGGTCACAGTCCTAGCCAGTCTTCCAGCAGCCTGTGTATCTTAGCGTTCAGTACAATTTCAGATGCAAAGATGAGGGTAATAGATTATTGAAAAACGTGGGTTGTTTGTTTGTTGGTTTGGTACTGGGCACCAAACTCACAACTTTGCGCCTGCCAGGCAGGCGCTTAAACCGCTGAACTAAATCCCTGGCCATATTTTTTGAGACGGTCTCACTACACAGTTCAGGCTGGCCTTGAACTCACTTTGTAGCCCAGGCTGGTCTCAAACTCACAATGATCCTCCTGCCTCATCCTCCTGAGTGCTGGGATTAAAGGTGTGGGCCACCACACCCAGCTTGAAAAAGGTGTTTTATGAGTAATCTTTTCTGACTTTTTCTAACTTTAATTTTCATAAACTTAGTTTTTATCATACATCTGAATTAGTATTTTAGGGGAAAAAAAGTTCATATGTATTGACCTTTCCAGTTAACGTTATAGTCAGTGATCTAGTTTGAGACTATAGGGAAATCCAGTTCAAAATTTGCTTTTCATGCGTACTTCTGAATTGAAGCAGTAGTTCAGATTTTGCGCAGTGGTAGCTAGTCTTTTCAGTAGCTTGAATCATGGAGCTGGATTAAATAGGAAAGAAACAAGAACAGCATGGGTCTTCTGAAAAGCGAGCTATTGGTCAGTAGGTGATACTGTTCTAACTTCTCGGATCCCTGTTCTCTCACAGCTGTGTCTTAGGCATTTGTTCTGTGCTAGTGGCCAGGTCCCGAGATGAGTAGAAAAGTGGCCTTCAGAGAAGCAGTAAGAACCCTGAAGTGTCCTGGGAAGGCCCAGTATGCCACTTCATTTGTGACATCAGGCTGGAAGCAGCAAGTGGCTAGGGAACGGTCATTCACTGGCTCAGAGGAGCTTCTCCTTAAAGAACAAGTATGGGAAGCAGTTGTGTAACTCAGGACCAGAAGGAAACTAGCTCACTGCTGAGGCAGACGCCGAGGTGCAGAGGTCTGAAGGGCAGTGCAGCCAGCCCAGCCTGTAAAGGAAAAGCCACGGGTGAACACCTCACCAGCATGACTTTTTTAAAAATAGACTTCACTTATTAAAGCAGTTTTAGGTTCACAAAAAATTGAGCAGAATTAAAGTACATAATACTTATACCACCTGCTCACACCTGCATAGCCACCCCGCACTGTCAGCACCCTACACCCCGGTGTGGTCCTGTGTTACAGTCAGTCAACCCATGTTGGCATCCCATCATCATCCAAAGTCTGGTTCAGTGAGACCTCATTCTGTGCTACACATCCTGTGGACGTGCCACGTGTCTACCATGATGGTGTCATATGGAAGAGGCTCTGGCACATGGCTTGTTTTTCTGCCCTCGTTACACCCACTTCAAACCAAAATATGTTAGATAGACCCTTGTCATTTGTGAGGATTACATCCTCAGATTTTCAGGGATGACCAGATTATAAATACCACTAAACCCATCATTTATCCTCATAAAATACAATGGATTTTGCTGAAATACGTAATTCTTGCACTCTTAGGGAGTCTTTAAATGTACGACTGAAGCAATTGATGAACCACTGTTAGCTTAGACCTTCTCACTCACTTTTGGGAACCAGTTTTCAGAAAGAAAGCACATCAGTTCACATAAATTAGCATAAGCATTTAACCAAAGGACATCGCCACCCAAGACCGTAGTGGGGCTGACGCACTAGCCAGATAACCATTTACCCACAATAGTTCCTAACCTAGGAAATTTGAATCTGCCTCAGGAGACAAGAACACAGTCAAGTATTTAACATTAATTCCCTGTAAATCCAGGTGCTAATGTGTGTGCAGCTGGTCCATTGTCTTAGAGCATTCCTGTGCAGTCCTGCTTCGGAGCTGCTGTCTTCCCACTGCTGCAACTTACCCCGTGTCGCCCAAGCAGCACCTTTATGTACTATCCCAAGTGTCGCTTGGGCAGCTGTCATTTCAACCAGTCAATTCTTGTTAGTACAAGATACAGTCTGCACTCGTAGGTCTGGTTCTGTTTTATTTTTTTACACAGGGTCTCTGTAGTTCAGGCTGATCTCAAACTCGTAACAGTCTGCCAACCTCAGCCTACTGAGTGCTTGGGATTATAGGCGTGCCCTACCACACCTGGCTATATTGACTTTTTTTTTTTTTTTGCATATTTAGAACGTTGTATTTACTTTCGATGTTTGTTTCTAGTCAAATCTAATAATAAGTTCTGGTTATTTTCTTTCACTAATTCGTGTTTATTTGTGAAAAATAACCTGTAATTTCTACTACAGTCTATAAAAAACTTATCATAAATACATCAGATATAATTTTTTTACTACTCGAAAACTCAGTGATATTCTTTTACAATGCAAATTGGGAGACTGAGACTGAATAGGCAGGAAGTGCCAAAAGAGCTGCAAAAGAAAAAACAAAAAGGGAGAAATCTTAGCAGATCAGAGAGGAAAAGTCTGTGTTACACAATGGAAAGAAAAAAAGTGTCTCCTTATTGTCAACTGTTCATAACGTAGAAATGACAGAACTTGGAAAGAAGAAACGATGCCAGGCATGGTGGTGCACTCCTGTAATCCGACTTGGGAGTCTGAGGCAGGAGGATCATTGCAAGATCAAGACCGACCTGGGCTACAAAGTGAGCCCAAGGCCAGCCTGAACTGTATAGTGAGACCCTGTCTCAAAAAGACAAAAAAGAAGGAAAGGAAGGAAGGAAGGAAGGAAGAAAGAAAGATATGAAACTTCAGAAACTCCAGTAGTGGTGATTATAATAATTCTATGGGTGGTGTTGACAGAGGTGACCAGCGCCTAAAAGCTATCCTGTAATCAAGCAGCGAGGAAAAGAATATAATTATAAAATATGTGTGCACCTTCTGGACCAAACAATATGGAATGCATTAGTTAATTACTCAAAACAAGGGGATTCCAAAAGTCATTTACAATTTAGATTAGATCTAACAGACTAAATAATTGAAAACTGCAGGATAGCGAAAACGCCAATCAGGACGTCCATCATTAACATCTTCACCATTACATTCAGCTGGGGAGACATTTTATTGAAATTATATCACCTGCAGCAAAAAAAGAAAAGCCAGCATGACATTGTAGAGTATTGTTCAAAGAAAGACAGTAATGCAAAAAGAATTCAGAAAGAGGCTGGAGACTAGCTGGAGACTGTCCAGCTGTGCCGTCAGGCCGCGTGCTGCGGAGCGGAGAGGTGGGGGGCTCCACAGCAGGTGAGCTGCGTAACCACTTACCAGTCCGCTTCTGTATTTAATACAGGATGACTACAAATTATGGATTTGCTCATTAAATTTTATAAGATAATGTAGGTATAAAAATATAAACCTGACAGTTTTATCAAATGTATTCAATAATTTTTCTCTTCACACACACACCCTTTCTATTTCTACCAGGTTAACCTTCCTAAGGGTGCTGACTCCTAACCCCATCATTTTACAACGACTTGCACGTGAGAAAGCCTCAGTGCTTACTTGGCTCCAAACCAAACTGAACAGTTTCCATGCCTTCAGACACTCATATTGCTCTGTGCTGTTTCTCCCTTGACTGTTACCTTGATGAAGCCTTCCAAACAAATGGGATTTTTCCTTTCACTGTACTGCATTATGTTTTGTACCTTTTTGTTTTTGTATTGTTTGTACCATTTAAGCCATTCAGCCTTCTATTACTGATAATTTGTGCGTCCCCATACTTTATGAATATGCAAATCACAGAACACACTTGCAGGTAGATTTTGGTTCATTTCCATGACAATGTCTAACATTTATTGAGAGACTTTAGTATTACTACATTGGTAACGTATTTTCATTTTTTTATTTTCATGCGGATAGTTTTTTCAGGTTTTTCCCCCTCTTAACACACAGTGAAATTCTTTCACGTTCATATATATACCTCATTATTTTTAATGACTTCCTAATCTATAAAATGGATGTTAGTCACTTTATTTCATGATGAATTTCTAGAAAGCTTTGAAAAGCTTAGTACCAATTATTCTGCAATGTGTGTCTTTGCACACTTGTGCAGATATACCAGAAAGATACCTTTGTAGAAATAAAGTTACTGGGTCAAAGGGTATGCACATTTCTACCTTGTTAATGCCAGTAAAATTTATGTTGCCACCAACAGTATATAATTGTGACCATTTTTGTATTTTTGCCAATCTGTTGCACAAAAATGGTATCACTATAATTTACATTTCCCTCTTTACTAGTAACAATAAATATCTTTTTCATATGTTGGCTATTTGTAGTTTTTTTCTGAGAATTGTCCATACATTTTTGCCAAATTTTCCACTAGATTATCTTTTTGATTTATATCAGTTTTTTATAGATTCTGGATATGAATCCTGTCCCCTAACATTATGTAAGTACCTATTCTCAGTTTGTCATTTGTTGCTTAACTTTATGGCGTCGTATGTGACTTGATTTTTAGGTAGTCAGATCTTTTTATTTATGGCTTCTCTATTCTGGATCTTAATTAGAAAGGTCTTAATCCTATAATTATAAAAATGTTTTCTTCTGGTAGTTCTACTTTTTTTTTGAGAGGCTTGCTCTGTTACTTTTGTATTCTCTTCAGAAATTTAGAGTCAGCTTATGGATTTCATTACCAGTTTTTAAAAACATTTGTTTGGATTGCATTTTATATATAGATTATTTTAAGAGAGTGGGTATCTTTGAAATACTACTTCATTTTTAACCCTTTAGTGTGTTTAGTTCTTTTTGTATTATCATTAAGTTTTATAGGTTTTTTTCCTCAATACCCTGTACCTTTTTGTTGGATTTCTTCCTGCATACCTTTTATTGCCACTGTGAGTAGGGTCCGCTTTTCTATTATCTTTCTTAATGATGTTAGCTAGTAGATAATAAAACTATTAATTTTTATTTATTTCTGACCATCTTATTATTCTTTGTTTTCAGTTGATTTTCTTGGCATACATTATATCACCTGCCAAAACACTGATGGTTTTTCCTCTTTTATTCTGTCATTTAGCCCTCATTTCTTTTTGTCTTACAGTTACTTTAGTGTAGCCAAACTTGGAGGTAGCTCTCTCTGGGTATTAGATGTAGAAAGAATGTGTGCAAGTGTGTGTGTGTGAACGTTATTTTTTTTAACTTTGAGACAGGGTCTCCAAAAATTTCCTAGGCCGGGCTCAAACTTGTGATCCTCCTGCCTCAGCCTCCCAGAGTGCTCGAATCCCAGACATGTACCACAATGCATAATCTTACATATATGTTAAATGCGTTGCTTGCTGTAAATGCCTGAGAGGAGAATTTTGTCAGATGTTTTTCTTCTGTGTTTCATTTACTGGGGGTTTTAATCAAAACTCAGTGTTCAGCACTCAGGAGGCTGAGGTAGGGGGAGCGTTGTGAATTCAAGGCCGGTTTGGGCTACAATGCGAGCACAAGGCCGGCCTGAGCTACATAGTGCGACCCTGCCTCAAAAAACCAGGGCCAGGAGTTTGGCTCAGCGGCTTAAGCACCTGTCTGGCAGGTGTGAGGTTCTGAGTTTGATTCCCAGTGCCTCAAACAAAACAAAACAAAACAAAAAAAACCCTCAGTGTTACAGTGTATTGCAGGCGTCTTTGATATCTATTGAGATAATCTTTTTTTTTTTTTTTTTTGTACTGGGAATTGAACTCAGGACCTTGCACTTGCCAGGCAGGCACTGTGCCACTGAGCTATATCCCTGGCCCTAGTAAAGTATCTTGAATTATTTTCCTGTTGTACTGTCTTTATCTTTGCTTTATTGAGATAAAAACCACTCAGTCATATGGTCTTTTCAGTATCCTTACTGCTAAACTTGGTTTTATTTAGTATGTTTGTTTCCATTTACATAAGCAAACAAGCCTAAATTTTTTTCTTTTCATTTATGTTTCTCCTTACTACGTAATAGTTTATATATTTGGGAGCTAGGTTTATCTTGAAGATTTGATAACACTTATGAAATTCTGTGCTTTGGAAGGTGAAATTTTCACCATCTTTGTAATTTTAACTGTCATAATCAAGGACTGTTAATTTCCTAGTCACTTTTCTCTGATCATGAGAAAATTACCAGTTTCATCAAATGTCAGCTTTTTAAAATGTTAAATGGAGATTAAAATTAATTTACAGTATTGTTGTAAGGATTAAGTAAGATAATACTTGACTAGCCAGGCGTGGTGGCGCACGCCTTTAATCCCAGCATTCAGGAGGCTGAGATAGGAGGCGCGCTGTGAGTTCGAGACCGGCTTGGGCTACAACGTGAGTGCAAGGACGGCCTGAGCTACATAGTGCGACCCTGCCTCAAAAAACTAGGGCGGGGAGTTTGGCTCAGTGGCTTAACAGGCACGAGGTTGTGAGTTTGATCCCCGGTGTCACAAAAAAAAAAAAAAAAAAACCCTAATACGTGACTGCTTAGTGTTGCTGTGTTAGGCACATGCTCGTCACTCTTACCCACTACTGTCGTCATTCCTTAGGGGATGGCTGCAGGCACCTTCGTCATCCCCACCTGCTGCACAGTGTGCTTGCAAAGGGTGCCCCCTCCACTCTGCAGGCGGCAGGGCAGAGACTGCATGTGCTACTTAGTGTACACGCCTTTCTGGGCTTTGCTCTCTGTTTTAGGAATACTACTTTATCATAACTATTGAAGATTTTTAACCTGAATGGTAAATAACTTTTTGAATTTTATAACATTTTTTGTCATAAGACTTTTTTGTCATTGAGATATTGGGGCTCTTTGTTACAACAGAACCTAACCTGTACTAACTGATACAGTCTAACTGGTCCCTGTTTTAGTTATTCTGCAGCATGAGGGGTGGACAGTAACTTAAGAGCTGCAAAGTATGAACTTGATTCAATGTGTGTATCTTTATAGGATGCATTACAGTGATTCAATACATATGTATAATGTATATTAAATTAGAATAATAAAATCAGGATCATAATGTACAAAGCTGTAGAAAGGAAGTCTGTGCATTCTGAGAACATTTTGTGAGTTTTGTTTTTTAAGGAACTATTTAGATGTTTAGTGTTAGTCTTTTTGAAAGGAACATAAATGTTAGGGTGAGATAAATTTTTAAAGTAGAAAATGGAGACCTGTACTCTCACCAAGAAGCAGGATGTTTTTTTTTTTTTTTTTTTTTTTCCAGGCTTTACTACTTCAGTAATCCTTCATCTGATATTTAAAATGTATTTATGTTGAGTCATTTCTTTCTCTTTTGCTGGTGAACCAGAAGATCATGAAATGATTCTGCAGAGGCAGTGGCATTACATTTAGTTTCTTTTTTGTATGTATCAGATAAGAGGTCTGCAAATGGAAGTGATCCACCTCACAGCCTTTGTACGGTGATGGCTGTGATGTTGCGTTTTTACCATGGGATTGACATTTATTAATTCATAAGCCTGCTTCCAAAGAACCAAAGGTCTCTTTGGCGAAAGGTGACACTAGTAGAAACAGTGTTAGATTTTGACATGCTTCTTGTATTTTTACAAATATTTCTTCTTTTTAATCTTTAGAAACTACTACCTTAAACAGGAGTTTTGGGGGCGGGGGCCTGCAAGGACCAAGTGGAAGTTAGTGTATATATTTAGAATCAGGATTTCTGAATGTTCAGCTAAGAGGGAAAAATAAAAATTTGAAGGTTAGCTCGGTTTAAGCTTCTAAATCACTCTCTCTGAACCAAAGCTGCTTTCTGGTTGGTAAAATGTTTACAGATCTGAGAAATAAAGGTAGCATGAGGGGCTGGCTTTTGGCAAGCTTTAATAGCAGTAGAAGGACCAGGCAGCTGCTGCAGAGGTGGTCATTTCCCCAGGGGCAGAGCCCCTGGCTAACTTGCTGCTCCTGTAATTCACTGGTACATGTTCAGCAGGGCTTCTGTGGCCGGTGGGCCACAGTGGTGGCGGCCTGCCCCTCAGTCATCATGGTCTGAGAAAGAAGCTTTTTATACAATAGGCTGTTGGTAGTTTTGCAGTTTTTAAGTATTTACTTGAACAGGTACAGTGTTATAGAGTGAAAATGGAGAAGAGTAAGGACTCTAGGACCCTGGAAATACACCTGTAATTTTCAGTTCAAGTGAAGCAGCAAAGTTTGGTCATATTTTTTTCTACCTATTTCTGGCTTCTACTTTCATAATTTAAAAAAAAAAAAAATTTTTTTTCCAAGACAGAATCTATGTAGCCCAGGCTGGCTTCAAATTCACAGTGATCCTCCTGCCTCAGCCTTCCAAGTGCTGAAATTACAGTTGTGTGCCACCATGCCTGGCCTTTATAATTGAAATTATTGAGGAAATTATTTTATAATTTAGCTAATTATATGGCTGTTACATATTTTCACATAAACAATTACATATAATTAGACATCGTGTGTGTGTGTGTATATATATATATATATATATATATATATATAAAATAGTACATGCTATTTTTCCATTAAAGTACCAGTGGCTTTTTTTTTCCAGAGCAATAATGAAATTTCACAGTATGAAAATGGAAGAAATTAATAAAATTATTCGTGATCTTTGGCGAAGTACCTATCGTGGGCAAGGTAATTAATATACTACATTATAATAGCTCTTCCTAAAAAATAAAAATAAAAAGCTCTTCCTAAAGCTCTGTCCATAGCTCTTCCACATATGATCTCTCTTCATGAAAACATTACATGGACCCCTTTCCAAGCATCTCTCTGAGGTTCTATAAGACATTTTATGTTAGCATCTTGTAGAGGAAGAAAACACAAAATTTTCTATCCTAAGCCTGACAGGACTTATATGTTGGCTGCCACAGATACCATATTTAGCTGATGACGCAGTAATCTCTGGTGATAGGGATAAGCCAGTGCAATAAAAAGAAAACCAGGCAGAGAAAACTGGTAGAGCACTGAGGCTGAGTTGGGGGCATCCAGGTTCCTTCTAGACAGACCACAGGCTCCTGCTTTCGCCAGGTGACGTCAGCTTCACACAGTGCTCCCAGGCCTACTGGATGAGGTCTGGATGGGACAAAAGGCTACAGAGAGTAGGTTTCCCTAAAATATTCTTCTTTCTGTGTTAGATATTGAATATATAGAAATTCGCTCTGATGCCGATGAGAACGTATCCGCTTCTGATAAAAGACGGAATTACAACTACCGAGTGGTGATGCTAAAAGGAGATACGGCCTTGGATATGCGAGGACGATGCAGTGCTGGACAGAAGGCAGGTATCTCGTGCGTCTAAGGAGCCACTTGACACGAGGGATTGAAGGACAGACAGTGCCACAGAAGCACCCAGGGTCTGAAGTTTTTATGGGGTTGGCTAGTGTGGAACAGGGAGCTCAAGACCATTTGTCGTCTCACACATTGCCTTATCGGAGCAAGGCCACTGCTGCATCAGTTGTAAGGCACACCACTATTTTATGTGCCACCACCTAAGACAGGACATAGGGACAGCCAAGCATGGTGGCACAGCACTTGAGGGGCTGGGGCAGTAGAATCGCCATGAATTGAGATCCTGTCTCAGAAAACCAAAGAAAAAAACCAACAACAAATCAGAAGAAACATAGTTACAACCTTAAGGTGCATTATTTTCAGAGAAGTCACAGTGGAATTAATAATTATATTAGTATTCTGATAATTATAATAGTATTAGCAAACTAGATCCTAGGCTAAGCCAGATGAGGCATCTAGAATACCAGAGTCCCATTGAGAAAGTAGCACCCACGTAGGGCTGAGTCCACTCACCTAGCGTGGGCCTGTGGACATCTGAGCTGGGGCTGCCATTGGGGCCTCCGCCCCAGCTCACTGCGCGCAGGATGCGGGTGCTAGGTCAGGCCAGGCTCCGAGAGTACAGTCTGGGTAGGCGTGAAGCAGAGGCAGAAAGGGGCACAGGGACTCAGAAACACAACCTGCATCCGGAGGGTCACGGTGAAGTCCTTTGCCATGCACAGGTTGATACCAAACCAAATCTGAACAAAGGTTTCCCAGGTTCATGAGCTTTCTTCTCTCAGAGACCCTGATTTTCATAAAATTTCAAAACCCTAGAAAAGGAGCTCTGCATTATGAGTTACTGCTACCATTTTCAGCTTTTGCTTAAAAAAAACATGCCACACATATTATGTGTCGTCAGCCCAGACAGCTGATACCAATTTAAGGCATCTGCAGATTACTATCTAAATCACAGAATGCAAAAATGACAAAGTTGTGATCTATAATCAGTATCTCTATTTGCATTGGTGATTTTGAAGTGTTAATTGTAAAAGAGTTTGAAATATCTCCAGATTTAAAATAAAAAAGTAGATTTCCTGTAGCTACTCTTGAGGTATGAGAGCTTCTTTGGTGTTGGGAGAGAGGACAGAGACGTGGTTTGGTGGAGGTAGGCCTCCACCTCACCTCACCCTGGCTTTTGCCGAGGCCTAAGGGCAGCATAAGGCTCTGCATGTGGGTAGTGGTAGAGTTGGCAGCAGTGGGGCTCAGAGGCAGGAAGGAAGTGCCTTTCCCACAAAAGGGCAGCAGTGGCCCCTGCTTCTGCAGTGTAGGCCTGCCCTGGGCCTCAGAGAGAAGGCGTGTGATGTACTCTTCTTAAGGTCACAGTCAGTGGGGAGAGGAATTCACAGTTCACACCAAGTCGTCTATGGCTCCAGCATAGTTTCACACTCTGAATCCTGTGTCTCTCATACTCCCAGTTGAGTCTGAGGGTTCTGGTGTTAGGTTGCTATTCACCGTGACAGTACCTGATAGTTGTGGTGACTTGGATTTCCTGCATGTAAGTAGAAATAAAACTATGCTTCTATACTCATCCTAATATTGTGACCCATAATTATTTTTTCCCTCTCACTATCAGAGTTACACACATTTCAGGGTGGACTAGAACACAATGCCCAATACATTTTCTGGACTATAGAACATGGAGATTTAAAAGACAACTCTATGAGGCTTGGAGAGATGCAGTGTGTCTAAATTTTCTAACATATCTTATTATCAGTAAACTGTAAAGACTAGGTCAAGAGTTTTTAAGGTGGTTAATTTTACACCTTTATTAAATTTCTTACTTAGGGCTAAATGGTAATGCATCTCTGTTCCAAACCTGTGGATCTAGGGCCAGGAGTTTGGCTCAGTGACTTAAGTGCCTGTCTGGCGGGCATGAGGTTGTGAGTTTGATTCCCAGTGCCACAAAAAAAAAAAAAAAATGGATACCCAAGCCTGTGGCTTCAAGCTTTGATCCAGTTGCTATGTTTGCATGTGTCTGCATTTAGCATTTCATTCCACAGCAAGTGAGGAGCAGAGAGACTGCAGCTGGTCTGCCTCCCAGAGGGGCACAAGCACCTTTCCCAGGGCTGGCTCTGCCTCAGCAGCGGTCTCCCTGCCATCAGTGACCCTGGCCCCTTCTGACGGTACTGTGGCAGGACTGTGCAGCGTGACTCACTCCTGGCTCCCTGCAGGTGTTGGCCTCCCTCATCATCCGCTTGGCACTGGCCGAAACATTCTGCCTGAACTGTGGCATCCTTGCCTTGGACGAACCAACGACCAATCTTGACCGAGAAAACATTGAATCTCTTGCACATGCTCTGGTTGAGTAAGTGTCTCTCTTATTTGGAGCATTTCTGATCTTTGTTTAAGTAGGATCAAAAGAGTTCTCTGGTGTCAACCCTCCCTAGATGTTCCTTGTTGGGGAAATCAGATTCTACACTTTACCTTTTGATAGTAATTTTTTAGGTTTTCTTGAAAAGGAACTAGATAGCGAACAGTGGCCCCAGACACATCCTGCTTCTCCCTGATGTGCTCATAGGGAAAGTCGCAGTGAGGGTTCCGGGCTTTGTTTGGTTTTCCTGTGAACCCCTGTGTCATGCACAGCAGTCAGTGTTCCCTACCAAGACATCCGTAGGTGGTGGTAGTGGGTTTAGGACTGTCTGCCCGGCTTTTCTTGGGCAGACAGTTACGAGGAATGGCAGAACTCCTACTCAGAAAGCACATTAATGGGTAAGTAGAATGCAAAGGGGATACATTGCTCATACTTGTTACCACTCTCAGCTGTGCGGGGACCGGCTCCAAGGTCCGGCAGCTTGTTTATGCATTGTGCTGACAAGGAGAGGCGCTCACCCCGAGGTACGAGGAGGCGTTCCTGGCACTCCTGGTCTAGACAGCCTCTTGCTAGCAGCATGGCCAGCTTTCTCCCGCTCCCTCTCACAGTCCCAGGGCTCAGCACAGGAGGGCTCCGAGGGCTCCGCGGGCTCCGCAGCCTCATGCGCACCCAGCCAGACAAGGAAGAGACAAGCCGTTAAAGTGTTTCAGGTCTCACTCTTACAGCTGGCTGCCTCAGCATATAAATAGTGAGCAAAAATGTTCCCAGTACACCCACTCAGGTCCCCTTTGTGTCACAGAAGTGATGCATCTAGTGACTAGTGGTGGCAGAATTCTAAGTAGACCCAGCTCTTAAGAAGGCAGTGTTATTCCCCTATTGCCTGTCTTTATCATTTTTAAAATTTTCTTCCAGCCAGGCGTGGTGGTGCACGCCTTTAATCCCAGCACTCGGGAGGCTGAGGTAGGAGGAGCGTTGTGAGTTCGAGGCCGGCTTGGGCTACAACACAAACGCAAAGCTGGCCTGAGCTACATAGTGTGACCCTGCCTCAAAAAACTAGGGTCGGGAATTTGGCTCAGTGGCTTAAGTGCATGCTTGGCAGGCGCAAGGTTGTGAGTTCAATCCCTGATGCTGCAAAAAATAATAAAATAAAAAAAACTAGCAATACATGAAGAAAATCTAGGCAAAGTAGTCAGACTCCAAAAGTCAAGCATCTGCAGTGTCCCTGAAACACTTGCACCTTCTTTAGTAAGAACACTCCAATCTGGGGAAACCAGTGCAGATTTTTGACATGATTCTTACCGTCCCTAGGCCAGAGGTGGTAGGCAGTGAGTTCCCACGCTGGAGGCCTGGCCTCCACAGCCCTCCCCTTTCTGCGGGGCAGCCGGTGGCCTGACACACAGCACAGGAGAAGCTGGGTTGCCCCACACAGCAGTTCATTTGTCTGACACGGTTTGTGGTATCTTCTAAAACTTACACCCTTTAGGAATGAAGTGTTCTAAATATGTTTCAGGATCATAAAAAGCCGCTCACAGCAGCGTAACTTTCAACTCCTGATAATCACTCACGATGAAGATTTTGTGGAGCTCCTGGGACGTTCTGAGTATGTGGAGAAATTCTACAGGATTAAGAAGAACATCGAGCAGTGTTCAGAGATTGTGAGATGCAGTGTCACCTCCCTGGGCTCTTACGTTCATTAGCTGCTTGATTCTACTGTCTGCTGGCCCTTCTGGTGGTACATTGTTTAAAAGGAACCTTCTGAGATAGTGGAGGTTCTAACATCATGAAGATGGTTTCACCTGAAGGTGGAACTGCACCCCTGTGTTTTGTTCCCCTAGAGGCAGCCTGGGACCAGCCTGCGGGACTCGGCCTCTCTGCCTCCCGGCTTCCCCGCTTCCCTGTCCATGGACGACTCCTGCTCATCCTCCTCCTCCCCAGAGCGTGCTGAGAAGCAGGGCTCACTGCTGACACTGTGTGCCTCTGGCATTGGAAAACTCCCTGCTAGATACTATATCTAAGTGTATTTCCTTCCATGTGTTTAAAAGAAACCTGAGTTATCAGTGAGTGTGAATGTCTGGCCCTACTTTAACCTTATCAATCTCTGCAAGTGACCTCTCTGTCTTGACTTTGGCTTCATCACCTAAAATCCAAAGTAGCTGAGCAGGGGGTCTCAACGTTTTATAGGATTTTTAAATAATCATCACATTGAACACATCCTTATTGTCTTGGTTATTACTTTTTTCTCATTGTTGAGACAAAATACCTGATGCCCAAAATTAGGGAAGGAAAGGTTTATTTCTTACAGTTCTTGGGGATTTCAGTCCAAACTCAGTTGACTCCAAGGCAGCATGGCAGGCGGGGCAGCCATTCATGGCAACTGCAAAACAGCAAGGCAAACTGGTAAGAGGGAAAACACCTTCCCGCCCTTACACTGTATGTTGGCTCCACCCCTGGGCGGGTGCTGCACTCATATCACCAATCGCAGCACCAGAGAACAAACCAGTCACGCCAGACTGAGCCATGTCCTTGCCATGATTACATGAGACTTGGCGGGGCCATAGGACCATAACCATAACGCTTAACCAATCGTCCAGCTCAGGGCTCTCTGAATAGAGAAAATTCCCCACTCAAGGCCCGTCAGCTTTCTGGGTCTCCTGCAAATCAGCTCAGCGGCAGTCAGACTGGGAGAGGCCTCTCCTCTCCATTTCAGCACCTGCTCCAATGAAGCCCTGTCACGCTTTCCCCTGAAGTTGTTGTCCAGCCTTTTACAAGCGTGCCATGCAGGGCGTGACGGAGTCATACACTGTTAAGGTCCACTATGTGGAGTTTTGTCGTTCAGTGACTCACCCTGGCTCAGTCACAGTTTCGTGCCATTGATAGATCTGATGAGCACAGTGTCTGAACAGCCTCTCCCAACTAGAGTCCAGAAGAGGACCAAGTCCCGAGGTCCTAAGGTGTGTTTGCAGGACGGAGTAGTGGCCTTCGACGATGTGGAAGTCCTCATTCCCAGAACCCATGAATATTACCTCACAGCCAAGGGGACGCTGATGAAAGCCGCAGATCTTGGGATACAAAGGAACTCAGCAGGCCCTAAAGGTAATGCTGAGTACCCCAGTAATGGCATGAGGAGGAGAAGGCTGCGTGTTGGTGGATGCAGACTGGAGTGCTACACGTTGGCAATAGAGGAAGGGTCTGGGAGCCAAGGAATATGGGCATCTAGCAGCTAAAAGTAAAGAAACAGGTTTTCCCCTCAGAGCCTGCAGGAGGGGCCAGCCCTGCTGACGCCTAAATCTGAGCTCATTGGTACTGATTTTAGACTAGAGTCTCCAGCACATTAAGCAAATAAAATTGTGTTGTTTTACACTGCTGCATTCATAGTATTTATCACAGCAGCACTAAGGAAGAAACATAGTATCCTTTGTATACAGTCAATTTCTCCACCTCTAAAATAGCAGTAGTTATGCACTGACCTTGAGAGAACTGAGAAGGAAGAACTCACTTAAATCACACCTGTTCCACAGTTCACACTGCGGTGTGCACCACAGCCGGCCTCATGAGAAGGGCCAGTCATTCTCCGTACCTGACAACCTAGAGTTCCACTTCACCAGACTCGGCAGTCTTGACTACTGCAGAGACACCATGAGGAGTGAGGAGCGAGGAGCGGACTGTTCTCATGAGGGTGCCAGCTCAGGAACTGGGGAATCCGCTAGGAGCTGATGCCAGACACAAACCACAGTGAAGGTGTGTTTGTCCCAAGAATGTTTCAGAAAATGATAAATCTGTAAGTCATCACCAATAATGAAACCAAAGTGGGGGATGGTGGGATACCTAACAATGTTTGCTGAGTGAGTTGTCATCAGGGCAGTCAGTAGCAAATGTTTTCCTATTAGCAGCTCCTGCAGTGAGTCCCCAGTGTCCTGCAAGGTGGTATTGCCCACGGCGGAAAGCGAGCAAGAGACAGGGCAATGCAGCAGGGAACTGGGGTGACCAGTGGCTCACAGGAAACCAAAGGCCACATAGCAGCCGGAACCTAGACACAGACACATTTGTGTCAAGGACAAGGAGTGAAGGGTAGTGAGTGTCTACAGGGCGGTAATGGCGATTAAGGTGAGCTGGCACAAAGAGAAAAGCATTCTCACAAGGGTGAGATGGGGCATCTGCTCAGGGGAAACTACTGCTACTACGTTGCTCTAAAGGTCCTTATCCTCCTCAGCGGGCCTAATCCCGTCCTGTGAGCTCCGTGGCGTCACCAGCCCTGGGGCTTCAGCTGTGCCCACCAGAAAGCAGGGGGTTTCCACGTTCCGATCTGGCTCAGGGCAGGACAAGGACGACCTTGGACATCCGCTACACTCATTTATAATCTGTGGTCCCTACCATTTTTCATTAAATGCTAAAACCTGGTACCTTCTATCAATGTTTCTGAAAACAGTGATTACTGCAGTAAGAAATGACAAGACAGTACCAAATAAATATAGATGAGGTAACAAAATTATGACTTAGAAAAGACTTGCCAATTTCAGACTTCCTGTACTGCCTCACAGCATGCACACGCACACATACACGCGTGCACACACACACACAACCCGGCTCATCGCACAGCCCTTTAGAGAGGCAGCTTTCACTTCCAGGACCTTAGGCTCTGGAGTTTGGAAGTGGGGTAGTGCCCTTCTTGTTTCTAGGCCATTCTCCACTAAGTGCCCCTCCCACACTCCTGAAATGAACAGTGCATCACAGGGTGAAGGTAAGGAACCTGAGAGACCTGGAGCCAATAAATGAGTGGTACCTGGGCTCAGGAATGCTTTTATTTGCAAACAGTTTGGTTTGCAAGGAAGCATTTGGCAAAATTATATTTTTGTTTGCAAACTGCATCAGGTGATAAACACGACCATGACTGTCTTTTCCAAAGTCATAGAACAAATTTAAGTTCATGAACTGAGCTGCCGCTATAGTTCTTTCTTTGGCTTTTCCCTCCACGTCTGTAACCGTGGGTAAAGTGAACCCGTCTTGTGTCATACCAAAGATTAAATAGCTTAATGTTTATGAAATGCTCAGAACTACCTGGCACATGGTAAAGACCAACTGTTCAAGAGGAGCCTCCTATCTTCCATTCACTTTCTTGTCACAGTAGTTTAGTCCCTACCCTGGTCACTGTGTAATTTTTTTTTTTTTTTTTGGTGGTACCAGGGATCAAACTCACAACCTCACACCGGCCAGGCAGGTGCTTAAGCCACTGAGCCAAACTCCCGGCCCTAGTTTTTTGAGGCAGGGTTGCACTATGTAGTTCAGGCAGGCCTTGCGCTCACGTTGTAGCCCAAGCCATTCTCAAAGTCACAATGATCCTCCTACCTCAGCCTCCCGAGCGCTGGGATTAAAGGCGTGCGCCACCACGCCCGGCTTCACTGTGTAATCTTGACTCCCTGCCACTCCAAGGTAATCCCGCGCTCAGTGCAGACCTTGGTGTCCTCATGACGCTATCCCACGGCTCCCGCCCTGGCTCCTTGCTCTTTCCCTGCAGTGAGGGGACACTGCCAGCTGTGGTCTCATCATGGAGCCCCATCCTGGTAACAGGCGCCGCAGTGGGCTCAGTGCTGAGCTGCTCGCCTTCCCAGTAACCCCTTCACCCCTGTCCACTTCACACCCAGAACGCCGTGGATCCCTTGGAGATGTCAGACCATTGATCCTCCCTTCCCCTCCTGCCTTCTGCTAACCAGCCTCAACTCCAGGGCGGCGGCGGCAGTGCTGTATCATCCTCCTCTTCCCTGGCCACCCCCAGCCCTGGCAAGGCCACCTCTCTGCAGCCACCTCCTCTGCTGTGTCCTCGCCTCCCTGACCTCGTGCTGCCGCCGCCGTCAGCACTCGGGTTACACCTGCCCTTCCTTTCTCTGTGCCTTTCCTCGCGTGACCTCACCCAGTCCTGTAGCTTTCTGATGCTCCCTGGGTCTGGGTTCTCCCAGAAGCAGCGTCTGGAGCAGTGCTTCAGGTGAGAGCAGTCAGTGGGAGATCGAGTGGGGGGCTGCAGCAAGAGAAAGAAGGCGGCCGGCTGGGAAGCCAGCTACCGTGGTGGACAGCTGCAGCCTAGTCCAGGCTGGGAAATTCGGTAACATAACACCTCAGCATTACCTTGCCGGTGGGCCAACAGCCTGGGCTATTCACACAGCACCCTCCAGTTACTGCGGGGTTTCCAGCCTTTAACTGGTGGCCGGCAGTGTGCCAGCAGCTCTGGACAGGCACAGGTGGCGGCAGAGCAGGGCAGGGCACCAGAGCCCCTGCGATAGCCAACTGTGTGCCAGTGGCTCGAATGTGTGCCTTCAGCCCGGATCTTGTCCAACTCCTGCCTCACCCAGCCACCTGTGGGCCGCGGGGCGTCCCTGTGCACTTGAGTGACACCCACCTGAGACAGGCTGACCCAACGCAGCCCCCCACCAGGCCTTCCCACGGGCAACCCAAGCCTAACGGCCGCTTAAGCAAACAGACAAACGTGGCAGCATCCAGAACGGTCCTGTTTACCTCACCTCCGGTCCGCCAGTGTAACGCGATGGGTTCAGCTTTCACAATGCATCCAGAATCTGATGAGGCCTCACAACTCCAAGCTGCCTCCCTCTCCACCTAAACTACCTTGAGTACCGTCTTGCTTCGCTGGCTTAGTCCTGCTCCACGCCGTGCTGGGCACAGCAGCCAGAGATCTTTTTAAACAGTAAATCAAGTAAATGCGGTTTTTCCCACAGGGCTATGAGGCTCAACTCCGAAAGTATTATAGGTGCTCCTTGATGTGCAGTGGAGTTACAACACTATAAAGCCATTGTCAGCTGAAAATCCAAGTCAAAAATGCGTTCAATACAGTGAGCCCATGGAACATCAAAGCAACGCGGTCCATCACGTACCAGAGCGTCCGGGGGTTCCCTCAGGAGCACGTGGCTGCCTCTGCAGCGTCGCGGAAGGGTACCGCACGTCACTAGTTCAGGAAAGGCTTAAAGTATAGGTTCTACCAAGTGTGCGCTGCTTTCACACCGTCATAGTCAGGTTAAAGTTAAACCACCACCATAAATGGGGCTACGGGGCCAGGGATGTAGCTCAGCGGCACAGGCGCCTGCCTGGCAAGTGCAAGGTCGTGAGTTTGATCCCCCAGTACCTAATAATAATAATAATAAGTGTGTCTATGAAATACAATAGAAAGTATATGTGGGGCCAGGGATATAGCTCAGTGGCTCAGCACCTGCCTTGCAAGCATGAGGTGATGAGTTTGATTCCCAGTTTAAAAAAAAAAGTGTATTTCTTTTTAAAAAAAAGTATTACAGTAAAAGACACTGCCATTAATTCTTTTCAAAACACCCTCCCTTGCTTTGAACACACTTGCCCCACCGCTCCTGCCGCTTTCTGAAGTAGTTCCGGAAACGCTGTTTCACGAGCGTTTTCAGTTGCACTGTTGTGGGTGCTTTGCTATCATGAATCGAGTTGAAACGTTTACCTTCCGTGGTCCTTTTTACTTTGGGGAGCAGCAGAAGCCGCACAATGCCAGATGGAGGGAGGAAGGCAGAGGAAGACACATCGCGATGTTCTTCCGAGCCTGCCTTTCTGTGGGATGACACTCGCTGCAGCTTTTATCATATATCTTATCTCACCTCGGAAACACATGAAAGACGCCTTACGGAGCTGCTTTATAAAGTGGCGAGAACGATGGGATAAGTGTGCTTCAAGCGAGGAGGAAGATTTTGAGGGGGATTGATGGCAATGTCTTATTATAATAAGTGTTTTTAAAACTTAAAAGCTGGGGGTATACTCAGCAGCACAAGCACCTGCCTGGCAACTGCAAGGTCCTGAGTTCGATTCCCAATACCAAAAAAAAAAAAAAAGAGCCAGGCATTGTGATGCACACCTGTAATCCCAGCACTCTGGAGGCTGAGGCATGGCGAATTCAAGACTGGCCAGGGCTACAAAGTGAGCTCAAGGCCAGCCTGAACTGCATAGCAAGGCCCTGTCTCAAAAAGACAATCAGTCAATAAAACTTAACCATTCACTGTGTATTTTGATCACTCCTGAATATACTATTGTAAATAATGAAAACTAAGTTTTCCGAGTAGACCTATGGTAAGTAAAGGTATTAAACAGCAATTTATTTTTTGTGTGTGTGGTACCAGGGATTGAACTCACAACCTTATGTTTGTCAGGCAGGCACTTATACCGCTAAGCTAAATCCCCAGCCTAAAACAGCAATTTAAAAAACACAAAATTGAGCTGGACGTGGTGGTGCACGCCTTTAATCCCAGCACTCGGGAGGTTGAGGTAAGAGGAGTGTTGTGAGTTCGAGGCCAGCTTGGGCTACAATGTGAGTGCAAGGCCAGCCTGAGCTACACGGTGTGACCCTGCCTCAAAAAAAAGCAGGGCTGGGAGTTTGGCTCAGTGACTTAGGCACCTGTCTGACAGGCGTGAGGTTGTGAGTTCAATTCCCGGTGCTGCCAAAAAAAAAAAAAAAAAAAAAACCCACAAAATTTCTATAAAGCAAATCCCAGGCCCAGTGTCTTCATTGTTGGTAGATATCAAACACTTAAAGAATAATATCAACACTTTGCAAACTCCTCCAAAAATAGAAAATGAGGGAACACTACCCAGGTCAGTATTACACTGATAATAAGACCAGGCATATCACAGGTAACTGGAGCAGTTATCTCAGGGAAATAGATGCTAGCAAAATAACAGCAACCCAAGTCCACCAACAGTAAAAAGTACACAGCACAAAAGAAAATACAGGTAAGCAGGGCTGCATCAAGATTTAAAACTCCTATGCATCGAAGGACTCAGAGTAGAAAGGCACTCAGGGTAGAATGGAGAAAAATAAGTTGCAGGTCATAGCATATCTGATGAGTTAATATCCAGAACAGGTAAAGAACTCTTACAATCCAACAGTATTTTCAAATTTGGGCAATGGGTTTCAATAGGCATGTCATCAAAGAAGATACACAAAAGACCAAAAGCACATGACAGGGTGGGGAGCACCAGTAATCACTAGGAAAATGCAAGTCAGCCACAATGCAACATCACCAAAAAAGAGAAATGGGGAAAGGAAGGGAGAAAGAAGTATTGGTGAGGATATGGAGAATTGGAATCTTTGTGCCATATACATATATTTTTTTTCTTTTGTTTTTGCTTGTTTGTTTGTTTTTTGAGACAGGGTCTCACTCTGTATCCCAGGCTGGCTTCAAACTCATGGCAATCCTCCTGCCTCAGCCTCCCAAGCGCTGGGATTACAGGCATGCACCACCACACCCAGCCTTTGTGCACTATTAATGGTATATAAAATGGTGCCCCTGCTGTAAAGAGTTTCTAATATCATTCTTTGTAACAGAATTACCATGGGATTCATCAATTCCACTTCTAGGTGAATATGCAAAAGAATTCAAAGCAGGGTCTGGAAGGTATATCTTACACGCTTGTTGCTAGTGTGATTCACGGAAGCCAAGAGATGCAGCAGCCCATGTATCTATGGATGGATGAGTGGATAAAATGCAGTATTCATGCAATGGAATATTAGCCTTAAAAAAGGAAGCCAGTTGTAGCAGTGCTACAATATGCGGGGACCATGAGGATACTATGCTATGAAATAAGCCAGTCAGTTAAGGGCAAATACTGTCCAATCCGATGTGTATGAAGTCCCTAGAGTAGCCAGATTCAGAGAGACCAAGGTAAAAACATATTCATTCACGAGGGGCAGAAGCTGGGGATTTGTTTAATGGGCACCATTTTTGCTTTGCAAGATGAAGAGCGCTGCAGACTGGTCACACAATATGAGTGCACTTAATCACGAGCTATGGGGCCGGGGGTTTAGCTCAGCGGCACAGCGCCTGCCTGGCAAGCGTGAGGTCTTGAGTTCGATCCCCAGTACCACAAACAAACCAAACCAACAAACATCATGAGCTGTGTACTTAAAAATAATTTCAGATGATAAATCTTATGTGTATTTCCCCCAATTTAAAAATTTTAAGTGAAACATACAGACTCTGAAATAGAGATAGCCGTGTATATATGTATGGGTTTGTTTGTGTGCATATATTCTGTTACGTCCACCAAGAGGGCTGAAATGGGCAGACATTCTGGTAATAATGAGCACATCTGCCTTGATCTTGATTGTAAAAATTATCCGGCAGTCAGCTGGGCGTGGTGGCGCACGCCTTTAATCCCAGCACTCGGGAGGCTGAGGTAGGAGGATCATTGTGACTTTGAGAACGGCTTGGGCTACAACGCGAGCACAAGGCCAGCCTGAGCTACATAGTGCAACCCTGCCTCAAAAAACTAGGGCCGGGAGTTTGGCTCAGTGACTTATGCGCCTGTCTGACAGGTGCAAGGTTGTGAGTTTAATCCCCAGTGCCGCAAAAAAAAAAAAAAAAAAAAAAAAAAAGAAAAAGAAATGTATGTATTATTTTTCCATTTTTTAACAAATGTGCATAGCAAAAAGATCAGTAATAGCTACTGGATGCAGGATTACTGCTTGCTTATTACTTGTCTCTTTTAAATTCTCTACATTCAAAACATAAATTCAAAGTAAAGACACCAGAATGAACACAAACTCTTGCCTGGTAACCTTTGTTGTTTGGGGGGTTTTTTGTCTTTTTGAGACAGGGTCCCTCTGCAGTTCAGGCTGGCCTTGAACTCACTTTGTAGCCCAGGCTGGTCTCAAATTCACAAGAATCCTCCTACCTCAGCCTCCTGAGTGCTGGGATTACAGACCTGTGCCCCTCCCGCCCGGCTGACTGCCAGATAATTTTAAAGTGAAATAACTGATTTTTCCAAAGTTTCTAGCCCAGCAGAGGGGGCCAGGCGGACCCAGCGGCGGCGGCCGGGCTGACCCAGGAGAGCAGAACTCTGACCCAGATGGGCACCCGCGAGCGCGCAGAGGCCAGGGGCACCGCGCCCCGTCCCCTCCGTCCCCCCAGCACACCCGGCCGGGGGCGGCCGCGCCTTATCGGGCCATCGCCTTACATAAGCGCTATCTCCGCGGCATCGCGCTCCCACGCTCCGGCCTGCGGGGACAGCGCCCTTGACTCACCCTGGGCTCAGGGCTGCGGGCCGGGGTGCTTTCCCTGCCTACTCCTTCGCGGGGACCCCGGGGAGCCGCCAGGCCTGCGGTGCGGGTGGGGGGCCGCGCAGGAGGGAGGGTCCTCGGGAGAGGCCGGGCAGCCGGTGTGGGGGTGCGCCCCGGGCCGGGGAAGGGAATGGGAAGGGAGCGACCTCGATGTCGCATTCGGTGGGCAAAGGCTGCGCCCTGCTGCGGGTCTCTCGCTCCTTCCAGGGTGCCGCGCCCCTGGCACTGACCTGCAGCAGGGGGCCAGGCTCCGGCGGACAGGCCGCTCCTGCACACGGCAGGGGGAAGCGGCGCCGTCTTTGGGGCGCGGGGACCAGCACGAGGCCCCGCCTGAAGTCCGCGCTTGCAGGGAGCCAGTGGATGGCCCAGGGCGCCCAGAGTCACCGGCAAAGCACTCTCCAAACCACAGATCCCCGGGGCCCATCTTTCCTGAAGACCCAGGAGTCATGGCTTTTATAATTCTCCTTTCCCATGGCGGCCAAGGCGGGGAATGGTGGGCTGAGACAAGCAAACCCCACTCCCCCTCTTCTCCTGTTTGAATTTTGTATCCAAAGCAAGCACTCCTTGGTAATTTAACAGACTCACTCATTGAAAAGCTAAACTTATCCCAGCACTCGGGAGGCTGAGGTAGGAGGAGCGCTGTGAGTTCGAGGCCGGCTTGGGCTACAACACAAGTGCAAGGCTGGCCTGAGCTATATAGTGCGACCCTGCCTCAAAAAACCAGGGCTGGGAGTTTGACTCAATGGCTAAAGCGCGAGGTTGTGAGTTCGATCCCCGGTGCCAAAAAAAAAAAAAGGAAAAGCTAAACTCCCAGACACCCGCACCTGGTAGACACCTGCGTGCCGCTGAGACTGTTCCGCTGTTCTGGTGACCCACGGGGTCCTGGGAGGTTGGCTTTGGGTCACCTGTTGAGGTGCACAGGGTGTGAGCCGGCGCTGCCAATGCCAGGTTGCCCCCGGGCCTGCTCACTGACCCCTGGACTTGGGCCACTTATATCTTGGAAACTCTGGCCCAGACCTTCCACTAGAAATCAAGCTCCTTCCTTTATGTGATGCTGGATTTTCCACAAACTCAGATCAAGATGAGCAGAGATGTGGTTTGCAGATAGTGCCCGACACAGCAGAGACCAGAGTTTGAAGCGTCACCCCTCAGGCCTATAAAAGCTGCCACCAGACGCCAAGGCCACAAGACACCCTGCGGGGCTTTCATATCAGTTCTGTGCCTTTGCCCTCCTGTACCGGCTGGTGGCCTCATGGCATTCTGGGTGACCGTGGTCCTTGGTCTTGCCTGCCTTGGTGGCCTCACCGCCCCGAGCCCGGTGCGGGTGCCTTCCATGGCCGAGGCCATCAAGGAGCTCATTGAGGAGCTGGGCAACATCACGCAGGGTCAGAAGGTGAGTACGGGCCGGCTGGGGTGAGGCCAAGAGCAGGCCGGGCCTGGTCCCTGTTCCCGTTGCTCTGTGCCCGCCCCCTAGGGAGAAAGCCAAGCCAGGGGAGGGGGCCAGTGGCCCCCTCCTGGGCCCTCGGGAACAGTGGGAAGTAGAGAAAGGTCAGGACTCCTAGGACACGGTGCCATTTCTCCAAGCGGGTTTGGAACCCAGCAGCCCGGCTGGTTCACGGCGTCTTAGCTCAGGGGTCCTCCACGGAAGCATTCACGGAGGGCCGGGTCCCCTCCCTCGCTCCCTGGTTGCTGGGGACGTGCCAGCCAGTGCTGGGTGCCTCACACGACACCCCGTGGCCACCTCCACCTCAGAGGCCGCCCTGATGGCCCCATTTTGCTAAGCGAGGGTTCGGCGAGGTAGACAGCGGCCAGATTCCCAGTGGCCTGACGGACGCCCGCACCTCCGTGCTCCTGGCCGAAGGCAGGGTACTTCCTGCGCCAGCGCTGTGCCCCCAGCCCAGGCTGCCCCTTCTCTGCACCCCCACCCTGGCTGCAAGCACTCGGGGTCAAGTTTGTCCCTTCCCAGCAGCGCCCCTCAATTTCCCTCTCTCGGCCCCAGGACTGAGTGCGAGTCCTCCCCCACGAACCTCCCAGACCCTCCAGCCGAGCAGAAATGAAGCCCGGGCCCGCTGAGGGGCTGCGGGGCCTGACTGGGTGCCGCAGGGTGCTCGGGGGACCCCTCCTCCCGGGGACCTGGCCGGCCCGCCCCGCTCACCGGCTCTCTGCTCCCACAGACCCCGCTCTGCAACAGCAGCATGGTGTGGAGTGTGAACCTGACGGCCGGCATGGTGAGGACCGTGGGAGGCCGGGGCAGCTCGCCCTGCACCCCCGGGGCTGGGCCTCCCCGCCCGGACACACCCCCGGGGCTGGGCCCACCCCTTCCTGCGGACACCCCTGACCCTGTGGTTTCCTCCCAGTGGTACTGCGCCGCCCGGGAGTCGCTGATGAACGTCTCCAGCTGCGGTGGCGCCTTGCAGAGGACCCAAAAGATACTGAGCGGCCTCTGCCAGCACAAGGCCTCGGCCGGGGTGAGCGCCCCACGCCCAAGGGAGCGCCCACCAGGCGCTGGGCCCACTGGGGCGGCGGGGATGTGGACTTCGGGGTTTCCAGGACCTGGGCTCCAGGGCTCCTGATGCCTACCTTAGCCTCAGTTTCTACATCTGTGAAACGGGTGACTGCGACACCCAGCCGGTGGGGATTTTTTGGGGTCGAAGGCGCCGGTGCCTGGAAAGCCCCTGGCGGGTGCCGGCTCCCTGCCCCTCCACGCCCGCCAACGCGCCGGTGTCGCTGTCCCCTGCAGGTCTCCAGCCTGCGCGGCGCGGACACCAAGATCGAGGTGGCCGAGTTCGTGAAGCGGCTGCACAGGTTTCTCCAGGCCCTCTACCGCGCCGGCAAGTTCGACTGAGGTGCAGACGGCTCCCCCGGCCGTCAGGAGCCCCGGGGTGCCGGGGAGGGGACCCCGCGAGTGCACCCCACTCCTCTGGCCGCCGGGCCTGGGGCGGGAGGCGCCTCTCCGGACGCGGCCGGCAGGGGGCGCGCTCCGCACGGGGCGGGCGCCGTTTCCTCGGGTCCTTATTTATTATTGTGTGTTATTTAAGTGAGTGTTCGTCGGTGTTGGGGGGATGGGGAGACTGCGGCCGCCCGGGCCCAGCAGGGAGGGAGCGTGGGGCGGGTCGCAAGTACTGTACACAACTCTGCTACCTCACTGGGGCTGGGCCTGCGGGCCTCGCCTCGCCAGCCCTCGGCTAAGGCCTAATTTATTGTTTATTATCCCTTGAGTATTTAAAGTTAAGTATTGAGTATGTGAGCAGAGAGTTAATAATATATGGGGGAGCGGCGTGGGGGGCGGGGGGCACTGACACAGACCGCGTCAACCCGGAATAAAGACGGTGACAGGGAGCCCGCTGTGTGCGCCTCTTTCTTGGTCCCTGGGGACGCGATCTGTGTTCTGGCCCGGAGCGGGGTTCGGGGAGGCGGGGACCCCAGACAGGAGGGGCCTTTCCCGGGTCACAGCCTGGTAAGGAGCTAAGCCCACAGGGGAACAGAGCCCGCGCCGCTAACGACCGCCCCCTCCCTGTCCTGATGTCACCTGCGGGACTCCGTGCCCTCCGAGTCCCGGCCTGCTCTGCCGGGTGTCCCCGCCCCGGGCTGCAGGGTCAGGATGCACCTGCGGCGCCCGGCTCCGCGTCTCCGAGACAGCCGGGGCCAGGCCGCAGCCCGGCGTGCAGGGCGGCCCAGGACGCAGCAGGTTACCGGAGCCGCTGGCGGCCCTGCCTCATCCAAGCAACAGCGGAGACCCGGCCGCGGGCTGGGGACTGTGGCTCAGGGCTAGTCCCATGGCTCCCTGCTGTTCTGTCCCCTTGCAGTGGGCTGTGCAGGGCAGGGCTCGGGGCTGGCCACGCAGGAGGCTGCGTACGGGAGAACCATGGCTTTAAAACAGCGCACGCCTTTAATCCCAGCACTCGGGAGGCTGAAGTATGAGTTCGAGGCCGGCTTGGGCTACAACGTGAGTGCAAGGCCGGCCTGAGCTACGTAGTGCGACCCTGCCTCAAAACACCAGGGCTGGGAGTTTGGCTCAGTGGCTTAAGCTCCTGGCTGGCAGGTGTGAGATTGTGAGTTTGATCCCGGTACCAAAAAAACAAAATAAAATGGAGCTCGGGGACCTTTGGTCATCTGGAGCTTCGTCTTCGACCAGCATCTTCTCCACCACCAAGACCTGGAGCTGTGACTCCACAAAGGAGCCGGAAACGCCCCCAGTGCAGCCCCAGGAGAACCCCCTGCGAACGGAGACTGGCCCCGGGGCTCAGGCCGGGAGGGTCCCCAGGGGCTTCTGTGCAGGACCTCTGTCCCAGGCGGCCTGGCCCTGCGCTCGTGAGCCCAGGGCAGTGCCGGGCGCTGCCGCTAGGGGGCCCCAGCTGGCCGCCTCCTCCCGGGCTGGGCCCCGCCCTCGCACCCCTGCAGCCGCCTCCAGGCTGGGGACCTGTGGCACCCGGCAGGGTGCAGCCAGCCGGAGTGCTCCCCTAGAGCCCAGGGATGCCTTCGGAGCTCAAAACCGCAGCCGCTGGTGACCACGGAGGCGGCCCAGGCCGGCATGAGAGAGAGGGAAACAGGAAAAAGGCGTTTGTTAGCCACCAGGGCTGGGACGGACCCCGGGGTCCCTGCTGGGCGCTCTCTCCCGCCTGTGGCAGCCTGGCTCCTTCCACCCACGAGCCAAGCCCTCAGCAGGGCCAGAGGGAAGAGATCAGAGGGCCTGGTGAGTGGGAGGAGGATGCTGTTGGGGGCCCCGGGCGGGGAGCCCCGCAGCACCCCAAAACCCCAGGCCCAGGAGGTTTCTCTAGAAGAGGAGCCAGGGCTCAAGTGAGAAGTGAGACAGACATGCGTGAGTTTCCGGTGAGCTCGGCATCAAACACCTCTGCTTGCTGCGCAAATGAGGTGTCAGAAAACTCTCCAAGTCACCGGCGGTTTCCCTGCGGCCAGCCCTGCACCGCTCGCGGCTCGGGAGGGAAGGAGCAGGTCCAGGGGCCGCCGCCTGCATCTGCCTCCCCGTGCCCAGGGGCAGCCTGAGGTTTTATCTCCTTCTCGGGTTTTCAGTGCCGGCTACAGGGGGCTGGGGCCCTTCTGCTTGGCCTAACCGTCAGCTGGTCAGCGGTGCCAAACTCAAGCCCTGCGACCCCTGATGTGCAGGCCAGGGGTGGAGCTGGCCGTGGTCGGGGAGTAGACACGCCGGCCGGTCCAGGCTGGCCAGGACAGTCACCCTCCCATACACTGCTCTGTCTTATTCTGAAAAAAGAAGTCACAAGGTCTCGTTATCTTCATTCATTTCTCAGCTCCACCCAAAGCGACAAGGCACAAGGTTTGCAACGAACTTTCCCAGATCAACTGATTTCTCGGCAGCCAGGGAGGCCCCATGACGAAGCCATTTGAAATCCCAGAAGCGATTTTCTACTTACAACCTCACTTTCTGTTGCTGCCTCTCCTCTCCTCTCCCCTCTGCAGTGCCTTCTCTCGTGGAAAGTGAGGCTCATGCTGCGGCACCAGAAACTCCCCGGCCCGGCCCGGCCTGGGCTGCTGTGTGGTCAGAGGTGACGCAGGCCCCGGAATTAAATATAGCAACCCTCGTCACTGGACAAGCAGCAGGGGCTGCGCGGCTGCTCCTGAAACTCTCAGGGAGGAGGGGTCCAGCCGGCCCAGTGTTCCCTCTGCACCTGCCTCCCCGTGGCCTGGTGACCACATGGCCAAAAGACTCCGACACCCTGCCCACCTGGTGTCTTCCAGCAGAGGACCTGTGGCGGGGGGGTGGTGGTAGATGTCAAGAAAAAGCAATATCACCCTCTCTCAAAAAGACAAAAAAAAAAAGAAGAAGAAGAAGATAAAAGCCAGGTCCAGTGGTGCACACCTGTAATCCTGTCACTCAGGAGGCTGAGGCAGGAGGATCACTGCAAGCTTGAGACCAGCTTGGGCTACAGAGTGAACTCAAGGCCTGCCTGTCTGAAAAAAAATAAAATAATAAAATAAATAAAATAAAAAACGCCTGCCGATGGTGCCTGACCCTTGGAGGGGCAGGGGCAGGGCTCGGCAGGGGCCTGGGAAGAGCTGGAAGGACACTGGGCAGAGGGCCCCTCCTCCTCAGAGCCAGCTGTGCCAACAGCAGAGGGGGGCGCTGTTCTGGGGTCTTGGCCTGGCCCTGGCCTGCTGGGGCCGAGGAGCTGGGAAAGCGGGGCAGCCTGTGGGTGATGGAGTGCAGGGCCCCGCGGCAGTGGAGAGACACCGGCTGCTCGTGCAGGCCCTGGGCCTGGGTCCCGGCTCTGCTCTGTCCTCACCAGGCCCTGCCCTGCGTCCCCTCAGGGATGTGGGCAGAACGAGCTGCCCGGGGCTCCGGCCAGGACTTCGGGTACAGTTAGCCGTGACCTCAAGCCCCGCTGTGTCCCGACACCTGTCACCTGGGCCGAGTCTCCACGGCCCCCGGTCACTGCAGCTGCACTGCCTCCTCCACCAGGAGTTCACGGCCCTACGATGTGCCAGGCGCCACTCAGGTGCCGCAGACTGAGCGTGGCGTGTGGGGCCCCCGAGTGCTGCACGGGTGACAGGTGGCCAGGGCCCCAAGAGACCCTCACCCAGGCCATGGGACGGGAGGAGAAGCACCTGGGTGGAGGGGACCACCAGGGGTGACGTGCAGGTGACAGCTGGCTGCAGACGCCACCTGCGCTCAGGAGACCCTGAGGCCAGCACCGGGCAGAGGAGCAGGCCGGAGTCGCAGGCCTCCCGGGTGACCTGTCCCGGCTGACCTGTCCGGCTGCTGTGCTGGAGGGAGGGGCACGGGGCGGGAACAGGAAGCCCAGGGTCCTGCAGGAAGCTGGGTGGGAGACGATGGCGGCCACGGCAGTGCGGAGGTGAGGCATCGGCTCCTGGAGAGGTGTGCGTGGCACACGCATGGAGACGGTGTGTCTGCTATGTACGTCAGTGTGCGTAACATACAAGCTACAGCACGTAATAGGCCAGAATGCATCGATTATACACACACACATATTTTCTTTTGTCTTTTTGAGACAGGATCTCAGCATGCAGTTCACGCTGATCTTGAGCTCACTTTGTAGCCCAGGCTGGTCTCAAACATGTGATGATCCTCCTGCCTCAGCCTCCTGAGTGCTGGGATTACAGGCCTGTGCCACCATGCCCAACAACATCAAATATATATATATATATATATATATATATATATATATATATATATATACACACATTTTTTTTTTTTTTTTTTTTTTGCAGCACTGGGGATCAAACTCACAACTTCACTCCTGCCAGACAGGCGCTTAAGCCACTGAACCAAACTCCTGGCCCTAGTTTTTTTGAGGCAGGGTCACACTATGTAGCTCAGGCAAGCCTTGCGCTCGCATTGTAGCCCAAGCCGGTCTTGAACTCACAACGCTCCTCCTACCTCAGCCTCCCAAGTGCTGGGATTAAAGGCATGCGCCACCACGCCCGGCTTTCAATTATATATTAAAAATCACATTGTGCTATCCATGTAAGTTTTGGTTTCTGTGTGCTAAGGATCAAACCCAGGGCCTCATGCATGAGAGGCGAGAGCTCTACCACTTACAAATGGGCCCATATGGCCCTGCTTAAAACTTAAACACTTTGTTACAGAAAATTTCAAATGGCTCAGAAGTAACTGGCAGGTCTCTGCCACCCACCCTCGACAGCACTGCGGCCGATTCTGCCTCGTCCCCAGCCCCAATCCGCGAGGTGGTGGGGGAGCGGGCCTGGCCTGGCCGGGCCCGGAGGGGCAGCTCCACCTCAGCGCCCGTCTCCTGGGCGCCAGCCACAGCTCCGGAGACCCCGCCCTCCAGCCCACACCCGGACACCATCGTGCTGCTGTCAACACTTATCTCTGCTCGTTCCATCCAGCCAATGGGCCATGGCCTCCTCTCCCTGGCTGCTGATGGCCGGTGATACGCTGACCACTCTCTCCCCCCAGAGGAGCTTGCGTGCCTGGCCCTGCGGGGGCTGCGATGCTGCGGTCACTTCTCATCTTCCCTCACCCTGCAGGAACGCGCCGGGGCTGTCCTGCTGCATCTCAGTCTCGCTCCAGCTCAGTACTCCCGTCCCACCTCCTGTCCTCTCAGGAGCCACTGCTTTTCTTCTTTTCTCTTATTTTTGTGTTTTTTTTTTTCAGACAGGGTCTCACTTGGTAGTGCAAGCTGGGCTTCAGGTCATTGGGTAGCTCAGGTTGGCCTCAAACTCTCAAGGATCCTCCTGCCTCAGTCTCCCGAGTGCTGGGATTCCAGGCATGCTCCATCATGCCTGGAGATGCCGGACGGTCATTTTCCCAAGGTCACACAGAGCGTGGCCTCAGGTCTCGTGGACTGCAGGTCCTATCCCTGCCCTAGCACTGTTCGCATCCCTGCAGACACCTGGCTTGGCGCAGCTCTTCCGGGGCCTCAGCCCCTGCTTCCAGCCGCCCCGAGCTGCCCTGCGGGAGCCGGTCCCCACCCTGCAGCGCCTCCCGCCAAGGACGCCCAACTCCAGCATCTGTGTCACCCCATCCCTCAGGGGACTCTGCTCTCCGATGCTGTGAGGGAAGCGGGGATGACAGGGCCCCTGCGGCCGGCCAGGCGCAACGGTCAGCCTGACCGGGTCCCCGCTCCTCCCCTGCCGGAACTGCAGGCCTCCAGGTTCACCCCGGCATTCACAGCCCCCGAGGCGAGTCTGGATGGGAACTGGCTCCCCGGTGGGCTGCAGGTGGTGGACCTCGGCTGACGCCTTCTTCCCGTCCTCTGGGCCTTGGGGAGATGAGGTCCCCCACCCCCACACAGTTCTGCAGGTGCAGGGAGTCAGAGGGCGGCCTCTGGGGAGGGCAGTGCCACCCCACACCCAAGCCGAGGGTCCAGGACAAGGTGTGAGGGCTGCAGTGCGGTGACACAAGGAGAGGGACCCGGACACTGAGGAGGGACAGGCGGGCCGCACGCATCGGATGGAGCCCCACCGCCCCTCCAGCCTTGGGCACCACAGACTGTGGGCCCCTGAGGATGAATAGGAGCTGGAGCGATGACTGTTCTCACCACACTGTCCTCGAGATGGCCAGGTGCAGCTCTAGCACCTCGTGGGGGTGGGGGGATGACTGTGACTTCACAGAGGAGGCCGAGGGTGTGGCCCGGTCACACGGGAGGACACAGAGCAGCTGGAGCCGCGGTGGCCACCGGGGGGTGACAAGGGCCACCGCTCTACACCTCTGGCTCTTGTTCAGAGGAACCCGGCAGGGAGGAGCCATGGGACCCTGGCCCGGTCGCAGCACCCCCGGGCCCGCAAGGCCACTGCTGAGAGAGTGGGGTCGGGGGCAGACCCAGCCGGAGCCCAGTGGGGCTCCCCTTCCCTCCTACCTCACTGCCCACTGGCCAATCAGTCACCACCCACAGAGCTCGGGGGTCCCTTCCTGATATCCCCTTTGTCCTCTGTGTCCCCGACAGCGCAGCACCCACTTCCCAGCCCGTGTGGCCGGGATGGCCCGTTTCCTCCCAGGACTTCGTGGTCACATCACTGTTTCAGGGGGCTCCCTTACTTCTGGCCTTATTCAGCCATTGAAAGAACCCGGGACCGGCCTGGCTCCACGGCCACCCCTCTTCTCATCTGCACTCCAGGAACCTGCAGTCCCCCACCCCACGGCCACCTCCCGTCCTTGCTGAGGGCTGCAAGTTTGACGCCGGGCGGGGAAACTGAGCAAACTCGGTCTGGAGCTAAAGTGAAAAGGGCTGGGATGGGGCTCGGACGGTGAGGCACTCGCTGGCACACGCGGGGTGCACGAGGCCCTGGTTGCATCCTCAGTACGGCAGGGGAAGGGGTCGGACCGACTGCTCTCGGTCACCAGCTCCCCACACCCCTGGGTCACCTCCGAACATCTTTGTCACACACAGTGGGTGCTGTGGCCTTACGTCGGCCCAGTGGCTCCTGGCAGCCAGAGAGTTTCTGCTGCTGGGACAACTGAGGGGGAGCTGGCCCTGGCCCCGAGCTCCTGCGGTGTCCGCCTGGCCTCGGGGCTGACCAGGCTGGGGGTGCGGCCTGCCAGGTGGCCGGTGTCCTCAGCCAGGCCTGCTCCGAGGCTCTGAGCTGGGCCCGCCCTCTGAGCACTGCTCAGGGCTGCTCCCTGCTCCGTTCTGCCCTCCGGAGGACGTGCGACCTCATCCGCAGCGCCTGCCCGAGTCCTCTGAGTCCCTCTAGCAAATCCCTGGGGGAGGCAGTGGCCCCGCAACGGCGCCTGCCTGGTCAGGAGTGACAACAGACTGCAGACCCCCAAATGTGCGGCTGGTGTGCGGAGCGGGCAGTGCCCCGTACCCGTGAGGTCTGCCCCAGCCCTAGACTGCGGGGGTCCCAAGTCACCACATTAAGCTTGGCACAGCCCCAAGGGGACAGTCCTGGACCTGGGGCCGGGGCCGGCGCTGTCCAGATTCTCTGCTTCACGGGGAGGGGGCACAGCCGTATGTGCACACCGTGACACATGGATAAACCCGGAGGACATCACGGCGAGGGGAATAAGCCACACAGGACAACACCGCACGATGGCCCTTACTTGTGGAGTATAAAAAAATCAAGTTCCCTAAAGCGGGAACTAGAACAGTAACTCCCGGGCGGAGGGAGGGGGAAGGCTGGGCAGAGGTCGGGCAAAGGATACAATGTTCCAGTTAGAGAAATAAGCTCAAGAGACCTAGGACCTGGTGAGTGGTTATCAAGAAAACATTGCATCCCTAAAAATGGCAGAGTGGCGCTTAAGTGACCTCACTACAAATAAGTAAGGCATTTGTTAATTGGCTTGCTTTGGCAATTCCACAATGTGTACATTTTATAAATATACACAATTGTTGTCAGTAATATAACACTAAGAAAAAAGATATAAGCCAGGCACGGTGTTGCACACCTGTAATCCCACCACCCAGGAGGCTAAGGCAGGGGGATTGCTGTGAGTTCGAGGCCAGCCTGGGCTACAAAGAGTTCAAGGCCAGACTGAACTGCATAGCGAGACCCTGTCTCAAAAAGACAAAAAAAAAAAAAAAAAAAAAGATACAAAACATGTCACTTTGGCAACAGACATTGCTCCAGGATCTTTTGGAGCAAGTCAGTGGACAGAAGACCAGAGCCCAGGGCTGGGGACCAGGACAGAAAAGACTGCGGGGAAAATACGGGGTGCGCGCCAGGCCCAAGCATGCTCGCTGCAGAGGGCACACGGCATGGCACCTCCCGGAGCACACGCTAACAGCCCAGTGGGCGGTCGGGCACAGAGAGCATTGGACCCCCAGTGGGCTGGGGGCTCAGGGCTCCTTGTTCTAATTAGCAGAGGCCGTGTTTAAGTTGTTTCCAAAGCGGCCATTCCTGAAGCCTTGGGACAGACAGGCTCCAGCCTGGCCCAGGGCTTCCCCAGGACCCAAACGGGGCCACCTGATTACACCTGTCCCTCTCAAAAGACCTTAACTTGCAAGAACAGTAAGGCCCCACGCGAGGACAGGAGAGGTCGGTGCCCGCGCCTATGCCCTCCTGGCTGGCACCCCGAGAAGGGAAGGGCCTCGGGTCAGCTTTCCCATGAGAGGAGAGTTTCCAGATGCCCCCGCCCGCCCCGTACCTGGAAGAAGCCAGGTCGCAATACCATGCAAGTCACTTTCTTGATATTACTCTATGTTTCCCCAGGAGGACTGCACTAACACAAACTCGGACACCTGTGGCCTCTTCCTTCTATGCAAAGCAAAAAGACAGCACCAACCCCAAGCTGATAAGATTAATCTAAAGAACAAATTATGGTGTAATTTCCTATGCTGAAACTTTGTAGTTAATTTTAAAAAAAGGTTTCATTTTCCTCTTGGTCTGATTTCACAGGAACATTTAACCTGTTTTGGTGAGGCATTTTTTCTCCTGGAAGAGAGGCACTGATTGGCCCCAAATGACTGACAATCTGGTGTAACGAAAATTTCCAATGTAAACTCATTTTCCTTTGGTTTCAGCAATTTTAAATCTATATATAGAGATATCTCTGTCAGAATTGCATTGTTAGCTTCCCCTGATAAACTAATTGTCCCACGCTGTCACTGCCAGAAGAGATCTATTGATGGGTCTTGTGCCCCGGCTGACGGTCACTCTCCTCTGCCTCCTAGCATGGGCCAGCGCCTTGGTCCACGGATGCAAGAACCACACCTTACGAGAGGTCATCCAGCACTTGAATGTGCTCTCCGAGCAGAAGGTAAGGACCGAGCCGCCCCGTCTCTCCAGATGTCCTGGTGGGGCTCTGCGCAGTCCCAGCCCGGGAAGAGGACACGGTTGCTAGGGGGGCCGCTCGCAGGTGGTGGGAGGAAGACGCGGCCAGCGACAGCCTTCTCCCTGCCGCTTGCTTTTGGGGATGGCGGGACGTGTGTCAGTGCGAGGGACGCAAAGCTGCCTGGCCGGGGTCCGCGTCCACTTGGAGGTTAACTCTGTCTCTCGCTCTGTCGCCCCTGCCTGTGCCCAGACTCCCTGCGCTGAGTTGCCTGTCACAGACGTCTTTGCTGACCGCCAGGTAAGACGTCGTGCCCCAGTCTACCTCGGCTGACGGGCGACTTGGGAGGGGAGGGGAGCCTTGAGTGTCCGAACGAGAAACTTAACGGAAAACGAGCAGGCCCCGGCGCACCGCAAAGGTGTTAGGAGTCTCTGTGCCGTGAGAGTCCTGAGCTTTCTGGTTTAAGCGTGTTTCGGAGTTTCTGGTTTCGCGTGATTCAGGCAATGGAGGTTAGAAAGCTTGGATTCTGTGTCCCTCACTGTGATCCAGACAGGGAAAAGTCCCTGAGGGCTTTGCCCGGCCGTGGCACGGCCCCTGGCACACAGAGGGCACTAAGTGCCTGACGAATGAAAGGATTTTTTTGGCCCAGGTGTTTCTGAAAACCCAAATACTCTCACAAAAACAGATATTGAGATTATAGATTGAGGGAGCTTTCACTTTGTCTAAGAAACTTCCTACGGCAGCAGAAAGGGGATCGCAGAGCCCTCTTCTCCCCTGGCCTGGTCACCTGGCGCACACTGGGAGCTGGGTTGGCCTCCCGGACCTTAGCCAGTGCCACCGCCCGAGCGCCCTGCGCCTCGGTCTGGGACCGCCTGGCGGGCGAGCAGAGTCTGGCCCGTCCCTGGTCCCTGCTGCTGGCCGCCTGGGCATCTCGCCTCTCTGCCTCCTGTCTCACCCCCGCCCCCCATCTGCAGTGGGAGGAGAGAGATGTGACAGCTGATAGCGCCTTCTCTCCGACAAACACATGACTACAGCCGTATCAATAGCTCTGAGCGCTTCAGTTCCTGTTTTCATGGAAACACACAACTGAGAATGAAAGCCCCAAAGCCTCAGCTCCCCAGTGGTCTGCTAACTACCTGCTTCCCAGGGGTGCGGGCGGGCGGCCGGGCCAGGGCCGGGTGGGCCACACGCCAGAGCCAGGCCACCAGCGGAGCCCGTCCTGCTTCCTAAGGAAACCCTTTCAGGCCTTTACTGGGCAGCCCCATCTTCCTCAAGACCGTGCCGGGTCTGTTTTTCACGTAGGATGCTTTGTGCAGCTTTGTACAGATGGAGTCGCCAAGTCCTCCCGACCCAGGTGACACTTTTAGCAGCCAGTTCTGGGGTCAGGCCCGGGCTCTCTGAGGCTGGTCACACCAGCAGGAGGCTCTGCGAAGGCCCAAGCAAGGGGCTGGGGTGGTGGGCCCAGCCCCAGCAGAGGCAGCCCTAGTCCTGCGTTAACCGGCTGTGTGCTATTCGGAAGTCTCTCCACCCCCTCCAGCCTCAGTTTCCACCTCTGAGCACAGGAAAGTGAGTGCGAAGGTGTTTTGGAGGCTGATTGGAATCTAGCTCTTGAGTTAGTGGAAAGTGTTCACGTCAGACGATGATATAATCCTGGGCGCAGGGCAGCACTGATTCGAGGAAGGAAATGACCGAAGCCTCCTGACTCCAAGCTGGGTGACACTCTGGGCGGTTTCCACGGGGCCCTGTCCACGCCCCCTCACCACGCAGCCTGGAACCCGCTGCCCGGCTTCCTGCCCGCTCACCTGGCCCCTCCCCGCCCCAGCCGTGCCAGCCTCCCGTTCCTTCCTTTCCTTGAAGACCCAGCACCTCTTGCACACATTAAGGCGTCTGGCCGGGAGGCACTGTGGCCCGCAAAGGCCCACGGAAGAGGCATGCAGGGGGCAGAGGTGCTTCTTCGGGTTCCAGAGGGGTGCATCCTCCCAAACCTGGTGCGTTCGTTTTCTCTGGGGATTGAGAACTTCAGTTTTTCCGTGTTGGGTAGTGTCCTGGTCTTGGCACTGCTGGAAAGAGGACACCGCCCTTACCCCAGGCTTTAGAAGCCCACACCTGCCTGGCCAAGGAAGCCAAGGCTGTGTGAGGGAGAGCTGGGCACGGCCAGCAGGCCAGCTGCTCCAGGAGGGTCTCTGGGTGGAAGAATTTGCCAGGTTAAAGTCGAGTCCATGATTCTTCGCCACGTGCATGTGTGTGCATGCATGGCAGTCCTGGAGGTTGAACCCAGGGAGCACCGAGTTACATGCCCGGCCCCTTTTCATTTGGAGACACAGTCTTGCTAAATTGCCCGGTTAGCCTTGGACTTGGGATCCTCCTGCCTCGGCCTCCTAAATGGTAGGAGTATAGGCCTGCACCATTATTCCCGGCTCAAGTATTGGTTCTGGTTTTTGTCTTTTTTCTCATCTATAGTACTGATTCAATTTGGGCAGAATTGGAGATCATGAATATGATACTAACAGGACTAAATTTCTACCCTAAAGGAGGGTAATTGAGAACCCAGTTAGGATGCTAAGTCATCACTGACATCTGTGTGAGACACACTTGCTTCTGGCGTGGCCTGGGTGCACGGTGGCGGCTGGTTAACAGGTTGACCATCGCAGGCCGCGATCCCCTCAGTCTGTTCCCGAGCAGCACTGACTGCTCCCTGGGCCATGGCCAGGCCCACCGGGACCCCAGGCAGAGCAGACAGAGGGGCAAGAAGCTGGGGCAGCACGGAGGGTCTTCCTCTGCCAGCACAGCCAGTGGAACTAACTTCCTGGGCCTTTAACCAAAACTGCCTTTGGAATGAGCTCTTTAAATTCTCGCCATTTGATGGAGGCTTTCAGTTCCGAGCGTATCCTAATTCCTTTCAGCAAATCCTCCGAAAAACATCCTTAGAGGTTTTCTCCCTGCGTGATGTGGCTACATCTCGCTTAAAACCAACAGGCAGTTTAATTTCAAGGCTCCAAGCCGAAGATTCGAGACAATCGCACTAGGTTTCCACGGGAAACGGTGGGCGCTGCTTCGGCCTCCTCGAGTCTCCTGCGGGCACAGCAGCGAGGGGCGCCCCACTCTCCTCTCTCTCTGTCCACCCACAAAGCCGGAGCCCGGACCGGAAGTGACCTTGGCCGGTCACTCAGTAAGCGTCCTTCCAAAGCCTGCCTGCAGTGTCGGCCCCCCACAGAAAGGGAGGAGTGCCTGCAGACTGGGATTCTGGGTCTAGAGCTTCCTGAAAATCTTTAAAATACGATCTACATTTCTAAAACTCAGTCTACAGAAATAAGAGGTGACCAGGGGGATTACTACTCACTGCCGCACTATGTATGGAAGGAAAGATGGCTACGGTAGGAGCTGGGACAATCACAGGCCACACGTGGAACCCGTTTCGTGGCAGCTCTCCATTCCACGTTGTTTTTTTTTTTTTTTTTTTTGACACTCTCACTACGTAGCCCAGGCTGGCCTCATTCTCGCAGTGATCCTCCTGCCTCAGCCTCCCGAGTGCTGGGATTATAGGTGCGTGCCACCTTGCCGGGTCACCCCGTTTTTGATTTCAGGAAATGCTCGTCAGCCGTGTCAAGTGTGAGAAGGTCATGAAACAGTAGTGACAACTAGTCTTTAGTTGCGAGGGGAAGCATTTTAAAAATCTGGAAAGATAGTTATCAAAATATTAACCGTAGTTATCTCTGGCTGGTGGGATGAATGAGTTCTTTGTGGTTAAATACACATGATGTTGAAAATGAGAAAAAATACATTGGAGCAGTGCTTCCCAGCTCAGTCCCCCGGGGACTGTGTCCCCACAGGCCCTGACTCTGGGCCCAAGGGCTACTTTGCCAGTAAGCTGCCCACGACATCCACATTGCCGGCCCATGGTAGTAGCAAGGGCCTGTGAGGTCCCAGCAAAGGCTGAGACGGCTCCTTTATCTGACCTGGAAAACGAAATTGGGCTCAAGCTAAGAGCACTTTACGGTAGAAAACGAGAAGACACCACCTGCCTGGGTCCCCAGTCAGAGCTGCCCCACGGCTACACCTCCAGAGAGCCGGGTTCCACAGAGTTCTCACTCTGTGACACTCCAGGTCAAGGCCCCTTGGGACAGCGCTGTCCAGGGCCCGGCCCAAAGGTCCTTCTCCCCGGGGCCTCCCCAGCACCCCTGCAGGGAATGCCAACTCTGTCCTGTCCTGCAGTGGGCCGGGGGGCTTCCAGGGGACGCTGCCGGGAAGAGGAGGGAACCCGGTACCAGGACAGCAGCCGTGGCCCTGGGTTCAGATCCCTGCTCCGCCGTGGCCAGGCCGCCTGGCTTTATTCCCTTGCAGCTCACTCTCCAAGGAAACAGGACCAGGAGGCTCCGAGAAGGAGGCGGGGCATCTCCGAGTTGCCATGGGGTCCGGACGTGAGGAGCTCGGACCCTCGGCCTCCCGTCTCCCGGGAGAGCAGTGGGCAGGGGCAGGAGGCTCTGACGCCTTCAGAGCAGGGAAGCACAGGCTCGGGCGTCTCTCTCTGCAGGACCAGGCCCACGAGGACCTGTGCCAGGCCGTGAAGGTGCTCCACAGCGCAGCCTACCTCCGGGGGGGACAGTCGTGCCTGGGCAGAGACGGAGACTCGCTGTATCTGACCCTGCTGAAACAGGTCTACAGGAACCTCAGGAACATGGTTCAGCAGGTAAGCCGCACTGCGTTAGGCAAACGGATGGGGCCCCGATGGACGGATGGACAGATGGACGGACAGCAGCCTCACTTAGGATCCTCCTCGCCCACTGTGAGACCAGACTCAGCCCCTGGCAGCCACATCAGCTGAGGCTCCGCACCAGTGACGGCAAGGCCGAGCAGGCAGCATCCTGGCTCTAGAGTTAGGACAGACAGACACGGGACTCGAGGTCCACAGAGTGGCGGCCGGGGGCAAGGAGCGCAGGCCACGGGGACATCCCGAGGGGACTGGGGCAGGGCAGAGGGCCTGCTCTGACTTAGGGCCACAGGCCTGGCCACCGCGTGGTGCGACAGCATGCGGGGAGAAGCAAGTCGCCAGCCTGCTGCATGGGGCCGCAGGGGACAGCGAGAGGGGCGGTGTGGCCGGGCGGGACAGCAGAGCCAGGAGCGCCCGACAGGCCGCTGCAGACCTGGGCAGGAGCAGTACGAGGTGCCCTGCTGACCCCTGCCCGAACCCTTCGGGGACGGCTGCTACTGTCACAGCAGGGGAAGCCTGGGCGGGAGCAGGGCTGGAGGCTGGGCTCATCATCCCTGGTGACCTTGGTCCGTGCGACGCCCTGCACCAGGCCCACGGCTCCCCGCAGAGCCCTGGCCCAGCAGGCACCAGGCCTGGGGCAGAAAGGAAGATAGCTGCTGGGTACCCAGGTGGAGGTGAAGACAACAGCAGCTTAGGAGAAGTGGGGACTTGTAACACGAAATGGAGATTCTGCAGATGGAGCTCTATAAAGCCAACAGAGAGGAAGGAGCCAGTCCTGAGCCCAGAGAGGTGGAGCGGTCAGGAGAGGAGGCCCAGCACGGCGGCCAGAGAGGTGCTGCCAGGGGGGGCAAGGAGAAAGGAAGGCGAGGGAGGAACCTATCAAGGAGGGAGTGATTCCCTTGAAATGACTCCAGCCGCAGGGGAGCGCAGGCCGGGCGTCTCTGCAGCTCGGGTGTGGTGCAGAGGTCGGGGGGCAGGCAGGGCCGGGCCCGCAGCTCCCTGCCGCTCCCTCTGGGCAGCACCCCTCAGACTGTGGGTCCCGAAGACAGAGGGGGAAAGGGAGGAGCAACACGGTCACCAGTGCTGTGTGCACCAGGTCCCCAGCAAACCCTGCCTCCCGGTCAGCTTCACCAGGCAGGCAGGTGACAGCGGGGTGCCGGGGTCCCCTGAGCTAACACACAGCTCTCTTTCGTAGAACTGTTCGGTGAGTGACCTCAGGCAGACGACACTGAAAGAGTTCTTGGACGACCTAAAAACCATCATGCAGAAGAAGATGAGATACTCAGAGTGTAGCCCATAAATATTTTAATTTATGACTTTTAATTGATTTATTTTTAAAATATTTATATATTTATAACTCATTATAAAATAAAGTATGTGTAAAACCTAACAGCAGTGTTTAATGGTGATGGGTGTGTTTCCCTGGAAAATGAAGTTACTGGTTTGCAACTTTTAGGGAAACCAATTTAATAGACAGAGAGGGTGTAAACGGTTTGGGGATGAGTTTCTGTCTCAGGACTTCCCTCTGGGGAACGTAAGACACAAGATGATTAAACAATCCAAGGCCGCACGGAGGGAGGCAGACGGCAGGCGAGCTTGTAGAGTGAGTCTCTGGCCCTACGCTCGCGATTTCTGATGGAAAAGCTACCGGCAGGCTGCCTAGCCCATTTCCCACCCATGGGGAAACAGAGGGGAAATTCACATTCAGCAGAGGTCTCTGCAGTGACCGGAAGGCCAATCCTCTTGATTCCCAAGCCGTGGAAACAACCGATAGACAGCCGCAGAAGACTGAATTATGGTCAGAGGGCAGACTATAAATCCTCCCCAGCTGACAGGAAAAGAGGGACACGGCAGGGAGGTCAGGCAGGGGGGAGGAAGGGGCCAGTCTCCCTAGCTTCCCCCGGGAAAGGGTGGGTCCGAGAACACTGTCTAGAGTCAAGGAAAGAGCAAGAGACCTAGGACTCAAAGCCGCAGATGTAATAGAACTAAAAATACTTACTGCAAAAAATTTGAAAGGGAGCCGGGCATGGTGGCGCACGCCTTTAATCCCAGCACTCGGGAGGCTGAGGTAGGCGGAGCGTTGTGAGTTCGAGGCCGGCTTGGGCTACAACGCGAGCACAAGGCTGGCCTGAGCTACATAATGCGACCCTGCCTCGAAAAACCAGGGCCGGGAGTTTGGCTCAGTGCCTTAAGCGCCTGCCCTGGCAGGCGCGAGGTTGTGAGTTCAATCCCCGGTGCTGCAAAAAAAAAAAAAAAAAAAAAAAAAAAAAAAAAAAAAAAAAAAAAAAAAAAAAAAAAAAAAAAAAAAAAAAAAAAAAAAAAAAAAAAAAAATTTGAAAGGGAAGTGGGATGGGATGGCACACGACTGCCATCCCAGCTACTTCAGAGGCTGAGGCAGGAGAATGCTTGTGCCCAAGAGTTCAAGACCAGCCTGAACAACATAGTGAAATGCTGTCTCGGAAAACAAAAACAAAAGCAAAAAATAAAAAAAGGAAGCAGGAATCCAGGTGCAGTAACTCATTTTTAAACAGGGAAATAAATATGTGACATGTAAAGTTGATGAAGACAAAACAGTTGGTAAGAGAACGCCTAAGCCGAAGGCTTCAGCTGTAGCTGGGAATGAGCACATGGGATTGACTGCAGTATGCGGCTTTTACATGTATTTAAAAGTTTTCGTAATAAAAAGTGAGAGGAAAACTAATAACAAGTGAACCAAGAAATCTTTGAAATTATGATGGTGGCCACTGTAAAATCAAGAAACAACAAAAGGAAAAATGACTTGCTGGGCATAGTACTTGGACTAAGGAGGAAAGAAACAGGGCAGGAGATTGGTGGCTTTCCATTGTGAGTGTGTGCATGCATGTGTGTGTGGCCGTCCATGTGCATAAACAACAAAGTATTTTTAAATTAAAGAAGAAAAAAGCCGGGCGTGGTGGTGCACGCCTTTAATCCCAGCACTCGGGAGGCTGAGGTAGGAGGAGCGTTGTGAGTTCGAGGCCGGCTTGGGCTATAGTGAGTGCAAGGTCGGCCTGAGCTACGTAGTGCGACCCTGCCTCAAAAAACCAGGCAGGGTGGCACACACCAGTAGTCCCAGCACTATGTGAGTCAGAGGCTGGAAGATCACAACTTTGAGTTCAGCCTGGACAACTTAGTGACTTACTGAGACCCTGTATCAAAATCAAAAATTTAAAAAGGCTGGGGATGTGGCTCAGTGGGAAGGCCTAGAGTTCAGTATCCAGTACCACAGAAAACAAGCCTCCAAGCAGGTGTTGGCAAAAATGCAGAAATACTAGAAACCTTAATGCATCATGGGTGTGACTGGAAAACGATGCGGCCACTGGTTGAACTCAGCTCATGATCCAGCAGTTCCAACGCTGTGCACCCTGGAGAGACCGGAGGACAGACATCCACACCAACCTCCACACGCGGGTCCACGGCAGCACTGTCCACAGGCGCAGGGAAGCAGGGGCAGCCCAGACGTCCATCAGCAGATGGGTGAATAAACACGGTACCTCAATGCCACAGAGTGTTTGGGGCAGCACAAAGAAATAAAGTAGTAAGGCACGACACCCGACGGATGAGCCCCGGGGACATTATGCTACAGGAAAGCAGCCGGGTACAGAGGGCATGCGCGAAGAACCCATGGTGCAAGCGCAGAATACCGGCTGTGTGGGGCTGGCGTGGCGGGAGGAGGGTGGGAGACTGCGGAGGGCGATGGAGCTTCTTTTATGTTTTTGTCTTTTTGAGACAGGGTCTCACTCTGCAGCTCAGGCTGGCCTTGGGCTCACTTTGTAGCCCAGGCTGGTCTCAAACTTGCAACAATCCTCCTGCCTCAGCCTCCCAAGTCCTGGGATTACAGGCAGGTGCCACCACGCCTGGCGATGGAACTTCTTTTGGTGAGAAAATGCAGCACTCTGTGGAGAGACTGCAAACCACCGGGCTGGATGCGCTGATGTGTAGCGAGAGAATTACATCTCACTACAGCTGTCTTGTAAGAGAAATTAAAGAGAAGGACAAAACCAAGTGCGGCTGAAACTTGGCTTTTAAGGCCTGAATGACACACAGCAATGTGGAGCTGGTAACAGCGATCGAGCACTTGTCATCCCCGCTTACGCATGTGACAAAAATTAATACGAGTACTAAAATTGCACCAAAATATATAACATCTTGTTAACCCTTTCAAAATAAGGGGAAAAAAATCAAAAGCTTAAAGTCTCACCCTGACCACAGCCAGTTTCACCCTGCCCACATAAAATATCAGTGTGCCAAGGGCAAGATGTACCGACGAGTCATGGAGGTTTCTAACACCAGCTGGAGAGAGTGTTTTAATTTCCTTTCTTCTTCATTGAGCCTTATTTGCATTCAATGGCTAATGTGAGCTGGAGTCCACCACAGGGCATGAACTATGGGTTACACTGTGAGTCTGAGAACAGGATGATACAGGAACAGGTGTCAAAAGAAAAGGGTTAGAAGAGGCCACGGAAGGACCCGTGCAGCCCCTCGGGAAGGTTCCACGGTCAACACGTGACTGAAATCACTAGGCCTCCAGACAGGTCCCGAACTCTGGACTTAAACACCCAAAACAAGCCTTCTGATTTCCACGAGAATGAGACAACGGGAATAGAGGTCGTTTTTTTTTTTTTTTTTTTTTTTTTTTTAGTCTTTTTGGGACAGGGTCTCACTCTGCAGTTCAGGCTGGTCTCAAACTTGCAATGGAGAGGTCACATTCTTAAAGAGTAAAGAAATAACAGGATTAAGTGAAAGTCAGGAAACCCGCCAAGCCTGCCAGGTGGGACGGGTCCCTCAGCTGGGCCTGGACCCAGTGGCGTCCACAGCAGAGGCTGAGCCCCTCTCTACTCTCGGCCACCCCCACCCCGGCCCAATGGTAGGCCACCTCCAGGCCCAGTAAGACCTACTGGACAAATGGGTGAAAATACGCCTGCTGGGCTCAGGTCTACCGCCGCCTGTCCTTGAAGCATTCTCAGGCCACAGCTAGAAACGCTGGTCTCTGATGCAAGAGCTCCCAGTTCTCTGGTCGTCCATCCGACCACGACTCTGACCCTGCCTCCAGTTTTCCTCCCCTCCCTCACACACCGCCCCTGGCTTGGCTGCTTGGGGTCTGTCATCTGAGGACAGGGACACGTACACTGGACAGCTTCTGGAGGGAGGCTGGCTTCTCGGTTCCTACCCGCCACTCCCTGGGGCAAGACAGGCACTTTCTCCAGTCCTGGGTCTGGTGTCTCCCCACTTTCCAAATGCAACTGATCAGCTCGAGTTGGAGTTTCATTCTCAGGTAGAAGATGAAGACCCGGCCAGCTGTCATGCCAACATCTCCTGCATTCCTGTATTTTACTGGAAAGCCATTACCTCCTTAGTTCTCTAGAATACATCTTTTCTAATTCATCCTTCCCGTCAACTTTTACTCTGTGTTCCAGCCTGTGTCTGTTCAGCCGCTGTTAAACCAAAGTATGTTTTGATGTTTTGTCAAGAGAGCAAGCCCTAGAATGACCAGAGAAATCACCACTTCTGCAAAAAGTACGTTGTTTTTGTCTTCCTGAGTCAGGGTCTTGCTATGCAGTTCAGGCTGGCTTTGAGCTCACTTTGCAGCCCAGGCTGGTCTCAAACTCACAACAATCCTCCTGCCTCAGCGGTCCAAGTGCTGGGATTACAGGTGTGCGCCACCCAGAAAAGCACATTGTAAGAAGTCCTTTAAGCCCAGCGTGGTGGCGCACGCCTTTAATCCCAGCACTCGGGAGGCTGAGGTAGGCGGAGCGTTGTGAGTTCGAGGCTGGCTTGGGCTACAACGCGAGCGCAAGGCCGGCCTGAGCTACATAGTGCAACCCTGCCTCAAAAAACCAGGGCCAGGAGTTTGGCTCAGCAGCTTAAGCGCCTGTCTGGCAGGCGCGAGGCTGTGAGTTCGATCCCTGGTGCCGCAAAAAAAAAAATAAATAAATAAGTCCTTTAAACCCAGGGCACGACCCGTCCGTGCACACCTCAACACTCGGCGGGGTAATGAGAGGGGGCAGCAAGGCCGCAGTGGGAGGGAGAGGAGGAGAGAGGTTTGCTCGCAAAGTCAACGCCGGCCTCTCCAGGCCGAGACAGGAGGCGGCTGGCTCTCTGGGCAGGGCCACTTGGGCCTCCAGGTCCCGGTCGCCCCCGCCCGCCCTCTCAGGGTTAGTCCAGCCCCCTCCCACGCACCCCTTCAGCTTTGGCGTCACGGCCCAGGCGCGCACACTGCTCCCCACTGCTGAACCCCCAGCCCTGCAGCAGCACCTCCACGGAGTAGCAGACGCGTGAGGGGAGAAGGCTGCACCGGGGGCCCCGCCGCCCCCTCCAGAGGGAGGCTGAGATTGCAGGGCCGGGGTTGGGGGCTTGGCCCTCTGGCCAGGCCCAGGGCCGGCACGTGGCGGAGACGGGAGGACACCAGGGAGCCAAGCTTGGGGCCACGTCAGCCCCTGCGATGGCTCTGGTGCCTTGGTGTTGGGTTGGGCAATATCCTCTTGCTAAGATTGGTATCGACTCTGAGGAATATTTTATTCAGTTGTAAAGTCCCAGCTAAAGTCTTTTGTACAACTGGAGAAATCTAGCCTTTGATTACAAACTAAAATTTCCCCGGCCCTCCTGAGGGGCTGGGGGAGGGGAGCAGGTGTGGAAGGATGTCTCGGGCGCCTGGGTGAGACGGCCTGATGTTCTGATAAAGCCAACATGGTGATGTGAGGCTTTTGGTCACAGGAAGCCCAAGAGAAATGCTGAGAGGAAGCAGGTTCTTTTTGAAGTAGCCTCTTCGTAATCATTTTCCCACACACTTGTTCTGCTTCCGAATGAAGAACAAACACCTGATTTGCTTTGCAAATGAAACAGCTTCTGAACGAGTCAGCTAACACTGCGCCCGACGGGCTTCGGGTCCAGGCGGCGAGCTGTGCCACCCCTCCCGTAAAGCCTGAGCTGACCCTGGCTTCCTTCACTTACTTTTTTTTTTTTTTTGCGGCACCGGGGACCAAACTCACAGCCTCGAGCCTGCCAGACAGGCACTGAAGCCACTGAGCCAAACTCCCAGCCCTAGTTTTTTTGAGGCAGGGTCGCACTATGTAGCTCAGGCCAGCCTTGCACTCGCATTGTAGCTCAAGCTGGCCTTGAACTCACAACACTCCTCCTACCTGAGCCTCCCGAGTGCTGGGAGTAAAGGTGTGCGCCACCACGCCTGGCTTCCTTCACTTACTTGGACGCTACTGTGTTTCTGATTAGGACCAGAGCATTCTCTGATAAACATTAGGCCAGAAACCAGCAACAATGTTACTAGGACCAAAGAAGGGACTTGGGGGGAGCCGGAGGACAAGCGATCTAGAGTCAAGCAGAATGCAGGTGAGGAGGCCTCAGCTCTGTGAGCCGAAGCCAAGTGAAAACCCCTTTTATCTGGCAGTGCGTGGTGCTGCTGCGGGTGGGTCCTCAGGAGGCGACAGCCTGAGCATGCGGTGGTCACGGCAGGGGCCCGCAGCTGGCCCTGATGCGTGGCAGGTCCCTCATGACACTGTCGAGCCCTACACGCGCGTAGAGGAGTTGGTGGCACTGGAGAGGAGAAACAGGGTTGACTCCAGGATGGCCACAGGAGTCTCTTCTCTATGCAAGAAGCGCACTTTAAAAACTAGTCCACAAATCCGCATCTGTCCAGGCCCCTCTGAGTTTCTCTGGCTGCCTGGCACACTGCTTGGTGATCAATCTTTGGCAAAGAAAGCAAACAAATGACACATCTACCCGACAATAATCCAAGCAGAGTCACTGCTGCGGAGATTCCCCAGGGGTGTGAGGGGTCTCTGAATGAGACCACGGTGCCCTCCCTTACCTTTCAGAGAGGCACTCTGCATCCGAACTTCTTTACGACATGAACTGTGACCTGGGTTCTCTTTTCAGACTCTTAATAGGTCAACAGAACCTGGATCAGGCTTTCGGGGCAGGATGCTGTGGCGCCCACCTGGACTCCCAGCTCCCTGGGAAGCTCAGGCAGGAAGGTGGCAATTTTGCATCCAGCCTGGGCAACGCAGTGACCTAATGAGACCCTGTCTCAAAATAAGAAAAGAATTGGGGATGTAGTGAAGGTCTTGAGTTCAATTTCCAGTGTTGTCCCCCAAAACTCAAAACCAAAAAGAGCTTGCAAAATCACACAGTCCTCCTTTAACCATACAGAATCAACAGGCACCGATCCTGCCCACCAGCCTTGGGACGAGAAAACACAAAGCGAGTTCAGAAGAGAAGACCACCACAGGCGTTAGGTAACAGGGTTTTATTTTGTATTTAACCATGCCACATGTACACATACAGTGCTGATCCATCCACCTTAAACAAGCACAATTTACACATGAAGTACAGTCAAAGTGTAGCTTTTGAAATTAATGCAACAATTCATTGTACAATTTGTCATCTGGCCAGTACAAAGTACTTTAGTGGTTCTACTGAAATCATTAATGATTCAAATCAGGTGAACTACAGTATGAATTCAAAGGCACTAGATGTTTTTCTTCTAGTATTTTAAGAACAAAGACTAATTAAAAAGGAAAACAAATGTATAATTAAGAAACGGGGTAGACACTGGCGTGCTTAAATGTAAACTTTATCCATTCCTCAATTCACAGCCCTGGAGGAAAGAGAGGGACTTTCTGGCAGAGTTAAAGGGGAAGAGGTTAACGAAGACTACAAAGAAACAAAAGACAACCCCAAACCAGAATCACAATTCTTAAAACATGCTACAGATGGAGCAGTACCACCTCCTTCTCCCAAAGCAACCTGAAATTTCTTGCTGCCCCCCCAAACTCTCCTTTTCCAGAAAGTCACAACAGTTCCATGGCAGCAGTGGAAACTCCCACCGCCTTTGACAGATCTAAACAAAAATGGGGTATATTTTAATATCCTAACTATTCATATATACAATAAGAGGGTTTATTAAAGAACATACTATAACAACATTCTACATCAAGATTCCTTTCAATAAATAAATACCTCTTTTTAAATTAAAGCAAGAACACTCATTCAGTAACCTATGTATGCAGAAGTGCCACTGATTTTAAATCTGCACATTTACTTGGAATAACGAGTGAGTTTGTTAGTCTCTCAGGAAACTTAACACCGAGGTTGTAAGTACATCATCTGCGGACAAGAGACCCAGGCAACTCGAGGAAACCTGATGGCTCTCGGGGAGTGGAGTGAGGCCCGTACCCCGCGGCGTCAGGTGGGGGCTGGCCTGGCCTGAGGACCTGACCTGGAGACTGCGGGAAGCAAACATTTTGTGTCCATCTGGCACAGTCAGCTCTGACACAAACACTTTTTAAAACTATGGCTGAGGAGGACCGCACTGAGAACTTCTCACCCTGCGACCCTCGCAGCTCTGGGTCCCCACTCCCGTCGTGCTTACACCAGGCACGTGGCTACCACTCGGCTACTCAGGAGGGCGAAGCAAGAAGATCGCAAGTTCAAGGCCAGCCTGGGCAACTTGGCGAGACCCCGTCTCAAAGTAAAAATAAGTAAGTACATTAAATAAATGGCTGGGGCTGCAGCTGCGCGGCGGAGCCCGCGTGAGGCTCCAATGCCGCCCCCAGCGCTGGGGAATAGAGAAAAGAAATATCTATGGTATCTTAAAGCGCAATTAAAGTTACTCTTTTCCTATTAACTGAATTATTAAAGGCTAGAAATGTGGACTTTTAAAGAGAGAGCACTGATCTTTTTTTTTCTCACAGCTAAAAGGAAGGTTTCTGAAGAGCAATTACTAACAGCAAAACGTGCATCGCTGCAAACACGGTTCCCGCTGCTCGGCCGCGCCTGCGCAGTGCTGGAGGCGGCAGACTCCTAACCCAGCAGGCATGTGGCGGCGAGGCGGCCGGGAACGCGGCGCTCAGCACCTGCGGCCGCTCCGGGGTCCCGCCCCAGCGGTCCACCTCACCCTCCCGCACGCGGCAGCCCGGCAGGCCCCCCAGCTTGTCCGAACCATACTCATTTAACAAATCGTCACTGCTGAGTCGTAAGACCTTTAGAATGACCGTGTTTCAGGACTGACTCTCCGCAGTGATTCTGAAACACACGAACAATGCTAAGTGGTTCAAGAGTAGTGTGACTTTCAAAAGATAAAAATTCTGTAAGAAGCCAAAAAAAAAGAACCAAAGACTCTACTACAACTTATTTTACTTTAAGAAATTAATATAGTTTTACTTTGAGAGAACTTTTTGGGTCTGAACCCAGGGTCTTACATGTGCTAGACAAGCATGGCTACACTCTCAGCCCCAATGTTGAGAGGAACATGGTGTAACTAGATCAACCTATAGAAGAAAGTTAGCGAAGGGCATTTTCTTTTTATAAAACATGAAAATGTGTTCTAAAGGCAAAAGACTGAGCTGGGTGTGGTGGTGCACGCCTGTAATCCCAGCACTCGGGACGTTGAGGCAGAAGGATCATTGTGAGTTCAAGACCAGCCTGGGCTACAAAGTGAGTTCAAGGCCAGCCTGAACCGTGTAGTGAGACCCTGTCTCAAAAAATAGGGCTGGGGATTTAGCTCTGTGGCCTAAGCACCTGCCTGGCAGGCGGGAGGTTGTGAGTCAATCCTCCACACCAAAAAATAAATAAATAAATAAATATATAAAATAAAGGTAGAAGATTTAAAATTTTTTGTGTTTTTGCTTGGCTGCATTTTATGGAAAAATGGAGACCTTGGTCAATTGGGAGATTCTCTCAAAATTTAAAAGTTGGACAAGGGAAAGTCATACTTCAAAGTGAATTAAAGATAAGTGACCAATATGTAGCGTCTTAATTTTCTGCAACTGTGCCTCCTTTATATTTAGTTACAGTTCAATGTTTCAAGAGAACGTGAAGTCAGGGAAACAAAAAAAAATACATTTAATTTGAACTCAAAGTGGCAAAAAAGAGATCTAGATGAAACACATTTTAAACTTCTGTTTTAAAAATGTATACTTGCAAAGTCTGTTAAATGATAAAATTTTCTACAGAAATTCAGTATGATCAGTCATCTCATACTTAAAATGCCATGAATGTTAGTATATAAATGAGAATGTATTTTGAACAGGTGGGTTGGGCTGGGTGAGGACGGAATCATTTCTTAGATGTGTAGCCCCAACACTCACATTTAACAGTGCAACAGAGGACAGCTCCATCTGCTACTTTCTATGTGCACACAGAACACACTCTGCTTTTCTATTTTGAAATCCCGATTATCTAAATATACAGTAGTAGGTAAGTAGTTAGCAGACTGCCGCACACACTGTGCCACGCCCCTCACACACGAGCTGCTCGCCCAGCTCCCCAGCACGGGGCAGTCGGAGGGGCGCGTGGCAATCGAACAACCCCGGCTGGGCAACTTTCATGTGCTCTGCTACCTTAACACGGACAGTCTACATGTTATTAGGCAAATTATCATTTCCAGTCTTACTCCATGATTTACAGCTTCTATGGTGTGAAATTACACAGAAGTCTTCAGTGTTTTAATGAAAGGTTTTGTCCAGACATAAGAACACCACCAACTTTTATTGCGACTTTCCGTTTGTGACACTCACTGAAGTAAGGAATCGATTACAGTCTCAGGCTTTGCCGAACGCTTTCTGTTTGGAGAAGACAAAAAAGACAGTGTGAATGCTCTCACGCAAGACTGGCACATCGACACCGCACACTGGCACATCGTGTGGTGGGACAGGCAGGGCGGCCTCAGTGACAGGGCCCGCAGCGCCGTGACCCGTCCACGCCCGCTTTTCCAAGCCGGGGGAGGTCACCGAGGTCAGGCACCACACCCTGGTGTTCCCCAGTAGTGAGCAACCAGGTGGGTGACAGTTTCAAACCAGGACTAAACAGTGTGGCCCGGCCAAGCACACTGCTTGCTTACCAGACCTCACCCTCCGCCCTCCCGGAATCTCCTGAGGTCTGCGGATGGCACAGAGGGACTCAGTGACAATCAGGGACACAAATACGAACCACCTGCAGCAGCACTGCCCATCAATGTACGCGGTCAGTGCACATTCACTGCCCTCTGGCCCGGCACGCCGGACTCATCTCTGTGAGGTGCGTCATGCTGAACACACCGAGGAATTAGCAGCGTGTCAGCGATCAGCCAGCCACACACGCCTGCGCCTGCACACACTTCCAGCACACGGCGCGGGAACGCGGAGGTGCTGGGCTTCGGTCCCACAGTGTTAACCCATATTTTTTAAGGTTAAACTTTTTTAAAGGACACATTTTACAATGAGATTTATAGAAGTTATAGTATTTGTTATAGGTCTACATAGAGAAAACACTAAAATTTGAGACATATCACATAAAATGTATTTTTGGTTTCTTCTTAGAAAAGAGAAAATATAGAAACAGCACAACCCCACAACTAACCAGGGACAGAATACGAGCACCCACCTTAGACAGCACGTGACCTCAGGTGGGGAGGGTTATTTTTTTACAGTTTCAGGAGGTACAAGGTCTTGCAATCATCTTAGATAAGCTAAACAGGAAGTACTTAATGTACGAAAGAGGGAGAAAAACTCGGTGTCAGCCCAGGAGCCACTGTCCAATCTCCCTGGGCTCAGGTGACAACACAGGCTCTCGAGCCGCAGCGGGCGCCCGAGTCTGCAGCACATGCACAGTGCTCAGGACACGCACCACTGACGAGCGACCACAGGCTGGGGCGCACCACAGAAAAACCAACCAGCTGAACAGTATTTTGAAAGTCTAACCAAATTATTTAGCACTTTATTAGGAGAATTAGTGTAAGAATTAAGAAATGAAAGATGGCAGGTGACCCATTATACATTTAGAAAGAACTGAATTTAAAACAAATTCTATTACTCATGAAACATAAAGAAAAGACTTTACTTCTCTAGCCAGAGTTCACTTACGCAAATCGTAACTACATAAGGAATTTTACTTTGAATATTCTAGCCGAAGTGTCTGTCACGTCCCCTGACTCTCACCGCACCCTGTCAGCGCCCCTCCTTGCCACCATCCCGGAGCCCGTGGCCGGGCCTTACCTTCTCCCGGTCTTCGGCCTCGCTTTCCCTTTGGCGGTGCGGGGCCGTTCCAGCTTCATCAAGGACTGCCGCAGACTCTCCTCGGTGTAGGCCAGGTACACGTGGGACAGGTCCACTTCAAAGGGCTGTGGCAAGGACACAGACACAGGCCAGGCCCAAAGGAAAGCATTAAACCACGTCTAACACTAGATAAACACCTAGAAAATGCCACGCAGACCAAACCAAATAACGTCTGCAGACAGCTTCTAATTCCAGCAATGAAAATGTATTTCCCACAAAATGGAACCAAGCAGCCCTGACACACTGTAAATTTCCTCGGACAGAGAAAAATCACTGCTATTTTCCTTTAATGCCGGTCCCTCTTGTGGTTGACTGAGGATGAGAAACAGCCTTGGGAAGGAAGATGGACACCATCCATCCCCTTGGGAAGGAAGACGGACACCATCCATCCCCTGGCCACACCTGGATGGCCAGAGAGGTGGTGAACAGAGGACCCCAAACAGTGGCTCCATTATGACGACAGAAGTGAGAGGTCTGCCGGCACGCTTCCGGGGGACAGTGGGCAGGGCTGTCCTCGCCAACTGACCCCAGAGATGGGCCCGGGGTTCAGAGCACAATTAATGACCCACATACCTATAAAGAAACAAATGGAGACAGAGAGAGGGAGAGAGAAAGAGAGGGGGAGAGAGAGGAGGAGAGAGGGAGAGAGAAAGAGAAGGGGAGAGAGAGAGGGAGAAAGGGAAAGAGAAACAAATGTACTTTTGGGGGGAAAAAAAGTCCTCTTACATCTTTCTCCTTTTTATCAGGTACTGGCGTTTGCTTCCTCATGTTATTTCCTGTATAGGCAACACATTTCTCAAAAAAAGGAAAGGGGGGAGGGGAAGAAACATCTTAATTAGTAATTAGTGATGTGAATCAGGCAAATGCTATGAGATATTATTTTTTTGTTTTGTTTTTCATCTTTTTGAGACAAGGTTTCACTATGCAGCTTCAGGTTGGCCTTGAACTCACTCTGCAGCCCAGGCTGGCCTGGAACTCACAGTGATCCTCCTGCCTCAGCCTCCGGAGTGCTGGGATTACAGGCGTGCGCCACCATGTCCAGCCTATTCTGATATTTCACTAGTAAAACATGACTTAAACGCTAGAGGAGAAAAGGACCCAGAGGTCATTCAGTTCCATGGAGCCCTGACTTAGACCATTTCTACCACATGATTTCTGTGTTATAATTAATTAGAAAGACATCTATCTCAGTGAGAGCGAACCTTCTACAGCTCTGAATGATGCAAACAGCCACCGCTGTCTTCTCTGCTCTATTAGATCCCTGATGCAGCCTCTGCACCGCCTCCCTCCCCACAACCAGCACGATTCCCGGTCCACGTGAAGGATGCCACGAGCAACTCAGGAAAGAATGAAGGTGGTACTCACTAGCTGCCATTCTCCTATGTCTTCGTTCCAATGGACATAGTTTTCAATCATCTCCTTTTAAAAGAGTCAAAGATAGACTATTTTTAATATTTAATAACTTTAAAAAATAACATTTAAAGTATCAAAATACCCACATACCTAAACTCTTACTGTTAAGTGGAAGAAGCCACATCTCAAAACGTTACATATGGCAGGATCCCCTTCGCTATGGTTTAGACCTAAAATGTCCCTGGGACTTCTCCTGTGTGTAAGAGGTGAGAACATGGGGCCCCACACTTCTCGGTGGATTCGTCCGCTGATGAGCACAGGAGCTGAAAGTGCTGGTGGCAGGTGGGGCTTGGGGGGAGGGGGTCCCCAGCTCCTCCCCTCCGCTTCAGCCTGCCACAGGTTGGGTACCTCTTCCTTTGTGATGTCCCTCTGCTATCTCGTTTGTACCTTGGAGTCCAACCCTGAATTGAAACCACGAGCAAAAATACACCTTCTCCTCTTTTAAGTTGTGGGCGTCAGGTATCAAGTTTCAGTGACAGGAAAGTGACAAGAAAAGAAACTGCTATGAGGAGTGGGATTGTCAGTATGACTGTACCTGACCAGGTGGTTCGGAAGCCTCTGCAAGTGGATCACGAGAGGAGCTTGGAAAGGCTCAGAGGCCAGCTAGAGAAGCCCTACACTGCTGCAAGCTGAGCTTATGGAAGAGCTCAGAAGACCGAAACATTACTAGAAATGCAGACACTAAAGGCCAGGCTCTGAAGGCTTCAGTTGAGAACAAGAACTCCGTTAAAGTTACACTAGGACATACATGGTGGTGCTCGCCTATAATCCCAGCACTCGAGAGGCAGCAGGATCACTGTGAATTAGAGACCAGCGTGGGCTACAAAGTGAGTTCAAGGCCAGCCTGAACTATATAATAAGATCCTGTCTCAAAAAGACCAAAAAAAAAAAAAAAAAAAAAAGGCAGCCTAGAGGATATGTGTGCAGAAAAATCCGTCTACATTCTGCCCATATCCTGAGATTTTGCAAGATTCTAAGATTACAGGTGGCTGACTAGTTCATCTGGCAGAGGAGATCTCACAGCAGCACAGCATGCAGGCTGTGGCATGGGTACCATGCTGCTTTCTGTCAGATTGACAGTGAGAATCAGGAGGAAAACAATGAATTTCAAAGATCTGAAAAGTTTCCAGTTTGGCCAGAAAGGAAGTGTCTGCAAAGCTGGGGCAAAGGAGAGCATGACTAATCAAAGATTAGCATGAAAAAGGAGTATTTTACATCAGAAGAAGAGAAAAGATGCCTTGAGGGCATCTGAGGAATCAGCAAGACCTCCACCTTGCAGGCTTGAGGGTGCAAAACGTAAAGCTCTTATTTAAAAAGAAAGCCCTGGTTCCCTGCTTAAAAAGGAGCTTAGTGAACTGACTTCCCAGAATTCATTTCATAGCGCTGAACCACTTGGGCACTCAGAGGCCTCTGGAGCCACAATCCAAGGGGGCCTGGCTACTTCCCAAGCTGGCGGCAGACCTTAGGATCACTGTCTACACTGTGCTAGGTTTTTGGGCATCAGAATGCAAGAGTTCTGGGGTTCAGGGAGCTTCTGTTCAGATTTCAGAAGAAGGTGTGGGAGGCCAGGCAGTGTGCCTGAGAGGGCAGTGTGTTAAGTGTAAGAGTAAAACTAACAAGGCAGTGGAGACCCCAAGAAGTTAAAGATGTTAGAAACACAGAGTGAAGCCAGCTCGAGAGAGGCTACATAAGGGCTGTGACCAGCAAAACTGCAGGGGCAGGGCACCCGAGCCCTCTGGAGCTCACGTCTCCCTACAACTTGCCCGCGGTGTGGGACATGGAACTGCAAGACTGAACGTTTGCCAGGCTGGGTTTGCTTCGGTCACACTCCTTTCTACCCCGCTACTTCTCCCTTTTGGAACGGAAATGTGTTCCCTACGGCATGTTGTGTCTGAAGTCTTTAACTTTCTGGACTCTTACAGGGGCTCACAGATAAGAGAGTATGTCATGCGTCTCAGGAGAGTGTGGGACTTGGACTTTTCAGCAATGCTGAAACTGCTAAGATTTTAATAACTCTTACAAGTGGACTAAACACATTTTGCATAATTAGATGGATGCAAACCTCTGGGACCCAGGGGCAGAATATTATAGTTGAGATCTAAAAGGCTCCCCCGAATTCCTGAGTGTGACAGCTGACTGGAGCATGGAGTGGGCCGCTAGCAGGTCGGCCTTTCCAGAACTACCTGCAGGCCCCCTGCCCTCCTTTCTGGCTCCGAGCCGGCCAGCCCAGACTAAAACTGTGAGCCTAAACCAACCTTTCTTCTTCTAAATTGGGCGACTGACACATTTTTTATAAATTTTAAAATTTCTTGGGAATACAGGTAGATAGCATTAAACCATAATAAAAATGAAAAGCAACTGCACAATAACAGGGGGATAGTAGGCGGGGCTGGAAGAGGTGGGGACACTTGGCTATGCTTAGGTTACTGTCAGGGTCCTGGCTTTTATTCAGGAGGTGAGTTCACTGAAAAGCAGGCCAGCCACGGGCCAACAGCGAGAGTGCGTCATGAATCCAGGTTAACTGTACACCTGAGGCCCAAGGAAAACACTCAGGCTTATTTTCAGACAAACTGCTTCAAGTTGTATTGAGATTCAAAACAGATTTTTTTATAAAATTGGTATGTTCAAGTTTTTAGTTTGTTTTCAGTGCTGGAAGTGAAATACATTAAAATTTTTGAAATATACTTGACATAAATTTTGGCTAAGAAAAAGAGGACACAACTTAAAAATCATGCTAGCATTAACAAGCACCCTCCACCCGGAGAAGGCGGCGAGATGGCAGCACGGATGGGAAGCCGCTGGACGCCGCAGGCCGCACGTTCCAGCCTGGGTAACAAAGTCCCCGCACGCACGCGCGCAGGAGGAGTCAGCAACCACAGCAGAGAGGAGCGCACGGGAGTCCTGTTTATTCTACTTATATGACAAAAGGTATTGAATCAACAAACAGGACACATACTTCCATGCTGACTGCATTAACATGAACCTGAGTTTCTCCAAAGGACTGAGAAATTCTCAGATACTTAGATACTCAAGGACAGAATTCCATATTGAGGAAAGGTAACTAAAGTGAAATATGATGGCATAGCCAAGAAAACTGTATAGATTACTTAAGTACAAATGATTACAATCAGTTAAATTAGAAATTCTATTTCCGTGTTCCTTAACCCTGGCCAAATAACCGAGTACCCAGGTCAGAGAACGTCCCACGTACCTGATAATCCTGAGGTATAAAGTTATCAATGATCAGCATCTGAAGTCGAAGCTCCCGGCTGAGCTGCCGAATGTTCTCCAGGAGGCCTTCGATCTCCCTCTGATGCTCCTGCTGCAGATCGGCCGTCTACCAGAGAAGCCACGAACATTTCACCAGCAGACGAGATTTGAAATGCGAACAGTCCCAGCTGGGGCGCGGCACTAGTCTAAGAGGCCTGGGAGGGCTCGCCCAGTCCTTTTACAGAAAAAATGGCCAGAGTGGCCCTCGCTGTCTAGTTCGGGTTATTAGTTACAGCTAGAAAAAACAATCTGTACATAGGGAGAAATACAGCTTTAAAATTGTAAGCATACATTAAGATGATTTAGGAATTCTTAATCAAAGGGACCTCTGAAAAATTCAGAAACATCAGAAGGTACTTTCACAGCGACTGACCTCTGACTTGGCAGCCATCAGCATAGTCCAAACTTTCTTCAGTTTTTTGGTCTTTCCCTGTGCTTCCTCTTGCAAACTGGTATATTTTTCTTCAATATCCAAGCGCTCTTGCTACAACAAAATCAGTCAACTTCAGAGTAGTTTTCATTGTTACTCATCAATTTAATATTTACAAATGGCATATGTTTGGCAACTATTATCCTCAAAATAACCTCTAAATCTGCTTTAAAATTTCATTAAGATACTTATCTTTCCACTAGGCAAGTTAAATTATCTCTGGCAAAGCATTAAAACCGAAACTAAGTCACAAAGTTACATCACCTCTTTTTCCTCAAGTTCTCTGCGAAGTTGCTCGGCTCGCTTCCTCCTTTCTTCCAGCTCCATGTTAGATTCTTCAAGAAGCTTCTCTTGCTCCTCAGCTTTGGCCAACAAATCAACACCCCCGACAATGACCTTCTTCTCCAAAGCAGACAATTTCTCCAGCAAAGACTGATGCTCTTGCCTGTGGATTAAAATGAGAATACTCTAAATTTACCAATCATCTGCTGTCCTAGTTTTTCCCTACATTTATTAAGAAAGTGTATAATTTCAAAATAGAAATATAAGCCGGGCGTGGTGGCGCACGCCTTTAATCCCAGCACTCGGGAGGCTGAGGTAGGAGGAGCGTTGTGAGTTCGAGGCCGGCTTGGGCTACAACGTGGCGCAAGGCCAACCTGAGCTACATAGTGCGACCCTGCCTCAAAAAACCAGGGCCGGGAATTTGGCTCAGTGGCTTAAGCGCCTGCTCTGGCAGGCACAAGGCTGTGAGTTCAATCCCCGGTGCCGCAGAAAAAAAAAAAAAAAAAAAAAATAGAAATATAATTATTATAACACTTTAGTATGAATCAATTCGTAATTTGATCTTAATTCAAACTTACTGATACTTCTTCCTCCTACACAGAGATAACTGAAAGAGTTCTAATTTTTAGAAACATACCACCAGTGGGCTCTTCTACCCCAAAACCAGGCTTTTAACTGCTATTCAATTTTCCTGCTTATACATTCTATTAAAAATGATGCCAGTTCAATCACGTGTCCATCTCAGCTCAGTAATACTCACTGGGCTTTGAGAAGATCCTTTTCTCGTTTCTCTAACTCAGCTCTAGCTTTGTTCCTTTCTTCTTCTTCCATATCAAGCTTGGTTTCAAGTGCCTTTCTCTCCTCATCAATTTTTGCTTGCATTTCAACCATCTTATCTGGGGAAACTTTCTTTTTACCTGTTTGAGTCATTTAATTACAATAATCACTAAAACAAGGAACAGTTTCAAATTGTCTTCAACACAGAACTGCCAAGATGCCTCAATAATACAAAACCAAGTATCAGCATTTTAAAGAAACCAACCCACTAGTACCCCTCATTTCCATTTATTATGTTTCTGGGTGAATTTGCTAATTCACTAAATTCAAATTATTCTGCAATTGTGCAACGACATCCAAGAACCACCCCCCCGCAAAAGAAAGTAAGCAAGAGAGAAGCAAAATAAATGAGCAGATAAATAGGAATAGAAAGATTAATATTAAAGTCAATAAAAAAAGATGTCTGTGTCCCCAAGTGACATATATTAAATTTTTAAAAAGTAAACTGATTCTTCAGTTACTTTTTCTTGATAATTAAGTACAAAATCAAATGGCTTCTGAAAATGTCTTCATCTCAATCACAAAATAAATGCACAGATCATATATAAGAATATAATGCAGATTAAAATATCACAGATTTGTATCAGGTAGTTCTGTTCTCAGAGGACTTTCTATAATTTTTACTATAAAAAACAACTAGAAAAACTACTATATCAAATTACTAGAAAGTATTTTCAGTCATGGTATACTTTTTTGTCTTTGTTTTTTTGAGACAGGGTCTCACTATGTGATTCAGGCTGGTCTCAAACTTGTAACAATCCTCCTGCCTCAGCCTCCCAAGTGCTGGGATTACAGGCATGTGCCACCATGCCCAGCTGTCACTGTATACTTTTAAAGGAAGAACTTCTACATTAATCATGTAAGTTACATAGTAATTAGCCAGGTATTTTACAGCTGGTGAGTTGTCATGCTATATCGTCATACCTTAAGTGAACAACTAAAACAGTTTATTATGCCAAACTTAAATCCTTGATCTCCTAACTCAGACTGAGCATGCCAAATGTCAACTGTAAGTAGAAACACTATTAAAACAAAGTTGGAACACAGCTTCCAACTGATTATTTTTATTATAATGTCTAACAATGTTTTATGTAACAGGTAACCAATACAAACTTATGGATGAATTTCAGAATCATGAAATTCATATAAAAATTTAAAAAATAAAAACTAGCTTAGTGAAATGACTATGAAACTGAATCAGTGACAATTCATTTCTAGAAACCCAATTTCTTAGAAACATGTGTTCCTTCAGAAAACCAAGCAAACTTTTCACAGAACTGGCCTGAGGTGCTCCTGCAAACCTCGTCATGCTGAACGCCCTTCCCGAAGGGCTGGAGAAACAGGACAGCCAGAGGGGCTCTGACCCACTAATGTCTCCACCCAAAGTCCAGCCCTCCTGCTCACAAGGACAAAGAACTGAAAGATAATTATGACGGAGATAAAATACCTGAATATATTCTTTTAAGAAACAAAGAACCATTCATTCACAGGCTTTAACTCTTTAATACAAAATTATATCAAAAACTCATAATACATTATCCTCCATTTCTGCAGAACTACAAATCTAAAGCAAAATGTAAGCCACAAACAAGTTAAATAAAAGTGAATAAAGGCACTGATCCAAACTCATGCTTTGGTGTGGTGTGATTCACTGCATTCCAGACGCAGGGCAGGAACCTGACCCTGCTGGCTTGTGTGGCGTGGCCACCGTGTGTGTGTGCAGCCTGCAGAATTACACCGTGAAAAAATAACTTTCAAAAATAATTTAACTCCTCTTCCCAGTGAGTTTCTAGAAAATGTTTCGCATCAGCAATACTATTTCTTAGAAATCTGAGGGAGAAGAGCACAAGTTTGAGTATAGAGTAAAAACCTGTAACTTCCTTTCCACTTCAGAATTACAAATACTTAAAAGAAAAAATGACAAATATGTAAAGATCAAAACAACAGGTATGAAGACACAGATACTACTGGTGTGGCGGAAATGGTCTGATCAACAGATGAACGTAAGTATGTTAAGCTTCTAGTTATTTTGCTAATATTTAAACGTAGCTAGCCGGGTGTGGTGGCCCATGCCTGTGATCCCTGCACTCAGGAAGCTGAGGCAGGAGGATCATAGTGAGTTCAACCAGCTTGGGCTACATAGTGAGTGTGAGGACAGCCTGGGCTACACAGTGAGACCCTGTCTCAAAAAATAAAACCGTAACTCAAAACCCATTATGAAACAGTAAACTAAAAAATATAAAAATTCATGACTCCTGATGAATTAATACTATGCCTGAATTATATTAGTATTCAAAATCATTCAAGTAGATTTTTCAAACTGATGGTCTGGCAACAAAAATCTCATTGTACTCCTCTAATGTTCATGAAAATTAGCAAGAATACAGAGCTAGAGTTACATAATTTATTTTCTGAGACAGGGTCTCACTATGCAGCCCAGGCTGGCCTCAAACTTGTAGTGATCCTTGTGTCTCAGCCTCCCAAGTGCTGGGATTATAGGTGTGCACCACCATGCCTGGCTAACTTTGAAAAGTCTGATTAAGTAAAATGTTACTCTAGCAAGAATCACTCTGACAAATCATTATATTTCTTCAAGTAACACTTCAAGCTAAATATAAATATGTATTAACAACCTAACCAGGCATTTAAAAACAAGGGATCACTAGAAGTCACTTTTATAAGTATTTTACGTGAACTTTTTTCCCTTTGTTTTCTTGGCCACAACCTTCAGCCACAGGGACTGGCTTCAGGAATATTGGGGCTGCTCGAGGTCGGGGACCTGGAGTCCAGGGAGGAGGAGCCTGCAGCACAGGCGCACCAAGGCGAAGTGCCATCTTCACACTACACAGACTTCGACCCTCCACGGGGAGAGGAGGCTGCATGTTCCAGATGGGCCTGTGGCCCAGTGACAGGGGATGGGCCTTGCCTGCACAGCGCCCTGGATTTGACTCTAACCAATCAATCACAAAAATCTTTCTTTTTCTAATACTGCATGGTAAATTCAGTAGAAAATTCTAGGTAAATACAATAACAAAACAGCTAATGCCATAAAGAATATGTAATTATACCAAACAGAGCTAGCAACAATTTAAATTGCCCTCTGCCATGTGCTCACAACAAAACTGTGAGGAAAAGCTGGCAAGGGAAAGTGCGGGGAGGAACTTCCCAGAGGGCTAACTGAATTACTTTCTTTCTTTCTTTCTTTTTTTTTTTTTGGCAGCACCTGGGATTGAACTCACAACCTCGCGCCTGTCAGACAGGCACTTAAGTCACTGAGCCAAACTCCCGGCCCTTTTTTGAGGCAGGGTCGCACTGTGTAGCTCAGGCTGGTCTTGTGCTTGCGTTGTAGCCCAAGCCGGTCTCGAACTCACAACGCTCCTCCTACCTCAGCCTCTCGAGTGCTGGGATTAAAGGCGTGTGCCACCATGCCTGGCTTTTAATTTCATTTTTATTACATGAGCACCCACAGGCAACAAGAACCTGATTGGTGGCTTTCAAAAGAGAAAAATGTTTGAATATGAATAATTTTATTTCCAAATTTTGGCTTTACTGGGTCTAAGAATTTAGGGAAAAAAGGAAGCTTAAAAGAAAAAAAGCTACAGTTGACAGATTTTTAAAATATGAAAGATGGATACTTACCTTGTAAAAATGATTAAGTTTTTAAAATGTAATGTATTTAAATAGCAAAGTTCTTTATAAGTTAAGTAACTGTACCAAGTGGAGTGCAAATCAATCACACCAACCTGCTTGATCTTGCAATAAGAAGCGGTAAGCAAATCGCAGACAGGAAGCACACGCACAGAGATGAGGAGGAAAAAAGGAAAACATTATTTCCTTTGTAAAACAAAGAAAAATCCACAACACTATTCATTTATAGTATAAGTGTAGAAATCATTATAAAACTGAAATAGAGCTCATGGAAAAAGAAAATACATCCAATACTATGAGAGCTGTAACTCAGGCAAGGAGTCAGATTTAGCCTAAGATTATAACTCAGATCCTCTCAGGAGCTCACACTGACTCGAGAACTCCTGTAAACGCAACGGCTCAGCACCGTGCGGCTACGCTAACGGCAGGCATGGAACTGGGAGGCGGCTAGCACCTGGGAAACCATCTAAAAGGGCAAAACAGAAAAGCCAATTTTAAAAATTAATAAGTTAAAAGTAACACAAGTAACATCATAACAAACTTTCCCAATGCATTATTTCATCTCAAATTCGTAACAGGTGTGCTCCATTTTAAGAAAATTCAACACAAAAATCTGAAACAACTAAAGATGTAAATTAGTTTACAGTAATTTGCACTGATTATTGGACTTGAGCAAATTTAATGAAAAATGTTTAAAGACAGCAATTTCATAGTATACTTGCTTTTCCAACTTGATGGATAAGCATTTTTTAAAGAAAAAAATCATTACATAAAATGAAGTACACCTGTATGGTAACAAACTCACACTCGACCCATTAGTAGACGGTTAGGATAATCACAATGATGATTCTAAAGAAATAAATGACAACTGATGATTCAAGCAAGGGACACCTAAAAAAAGGCCATTCAATTTTTTAAAGGAAGGAAACATACACATGAATTACACAAGCCACCACATGCTGGGACAATGACGCTCCATCTCACCCACACACCCGTGTGACAGCAACACAGCATTATGTGCAAGGTGTGCAAACCGCAATTAAAACTTGAGTTGAAGAAAGTACAACTTGTTACATAATGTACTTCTTCCACATCACCAGGAACCAAGTTAAGTTATAAAATAGAAAATTAAACTAATACTTCCCCTCAGCTATTTCAGTTTCTAATACAAAATTATACTTCTATATGGTCTCTAAAGTAACTTAATGCAGTTTACAAATTATACTCAGAGACTAATTTTTGTTGTTTTGTTTGAGACAGGGTTTTGGAGTTGAGGCTGGCCTTAAACTCACTATGTAGTTCAGGCTGGCCTCAAACTTGGAGTGACCCTCCTGCCTCAGCCTCCCAAGCACTGGGATTATAGGCCTGTGCCTCCACACCCAGCACTCTGAAGCTCACTGTTTGGTAACTTGCTTAAAAATTATCAATAGGCAAAAAGAGTTTCGATATTCTTGGAACTCTTCCTCTAGAAAGTTAAAAATTATTATTCAACTAGGAATAATAAGCAATCATTTTTATTACTGTACATAGATAATGCTTTAAAAGACAGTAAGCTGCAAACATACAAGAAAGTAAGACCTCCCCTGTCTTCTAAAAGTAAAATATACATAGATAAAATTAAATACTTTTCAACTTAAATTAAGAAATTTAAGAATAAGGCCTTTAGGTTTGAAGTAAGTCTGGATAGATTCTGCATTCATTTTTTCATGTGATTCTGAATTCCCTAATTGCATCTTAGACAATTTCTTAAAATCAGGTCATTTAGAAATGGGGACACATGTCCATTTGAAATAAAGTACCACTCAATTTATCTTCACTGGCTTTAAACTTTTACATTTTTCTTTATTTGAGCGCTTTCAATCTTAAGCTACTGCTGAGAACAGGACCTCCCGAAGTCTCAAATGCTCACAAGGGCACGACATGTTATAATGGGTACTGCCAAATACAATCGGCACTTCTAGAAATTCAGAATTTGTTGTGACATGTCACTTGTACTGACGAGGATTAACGTTTTACAGTGAAGGACCGTAAGAATCATTCTTTTGCACAGCTTACTAGCTCTCTTTACATTATCTCAAATGCAAAAGCATGAATCTCTCTTCCATTGTCTCAAACATAAGCTAAACATATGTCTCACACATATGTTTGAACAGTCACGGTTAACAGGAAGCAATGGAGGGGCTGGGGGTCATCGCATGCTTTGCTCAGCGGAGAGGTCCTCCAGGGAAGGGCGGGGAGCGCGGCCGCATTTCTCAGACGAAGCCCAGGGGTTATGGAAAAGCCAAAGCTCAGTTAGAGAACGAAGAGCTACACTCACTAGGCAAGAACTTATCCAGAGGTTTCTCTATGACAGAACATGTGGAGTCTGAACTACTGCTGCTGCTACTGCCTAGAAGATAAAGAAGGAAGCCCAGCAGGAACCAGACAGAGAGGAAACAAGAAAACGGACACATACACAGAGAAAAGGTCAGTTCCAGAGCAAGGATTAAAGCATCAAAACTTACTTTCCCTTAAGACCAGTCTTGGTAGCAGCCTAGCCAGTATATTCGGCTTCACAAAGCCGAGAGGCAGAAGCACAAACTGTATTTCTTTAAAGATTTACTATGGACAAAACCCACTCATCTAAAATGTAATCATTTGGAGGGTTGAGAGGATGAGAATAAAAAGAAGTCATTTGATGACATTTGTCTATTTAAACTATTTAGTTTGATAAGTTAAAGGGACGAAGTTTTAAAACTCAGTCTACCCAGTGCTCCAGGAATGATAAATTCTCCTCGTCACAGACAGGGTCTGTCTCCAATTTCCCTTTCTCCCCTCCAAATATCAAACCTTCAAATAGAACTACACATGCTTGAGGTTTCAGCAAAACTGAAAAGGCTCACTGAAAATATTTAAATTTCAGCCTAGAAGGGAGATACAGTACTAAGTATTTTAATATATTAAACCATGCACTTTTCTACTTAAAATTTTATTTTTAATGAACCTATTATGTGCTTTGGCTTGGAAAAGAACAGTTTACTCTGAGAAACTCGACGTGAGACTCCTCTGGGTCAGGAGTTGACAAGGGTCTCCAGAGAGACAGAGGCTGGGGCACTCGGTTCTGTGGACTGCGCGCCCACACCCGGGCATCGTGGCCATGCACATGGCCCAGCGGGGCTGGTTCAGCTTGTATTTTTTTATTTATTTTATTTTTAAAATTTTAAAGAGAAAAATTCCAAAATAAGATAACCAGAGGATAACAATGGCTAAGACATTGCACATTGTTAAATTCTTTAAGTTGGTTACTCAGAGTGCAAGACATCAGCATTAACTGTCCAAACAACATTAGCATGAACCTCTCTTTCAGTGAACTGAGAGAAATCAGTAGTATAACTATCTTAACCATCTTTTATATACATATATAAACTTTCTTTTCCCTTCCTTCTTTTCTCTATTCCCTTATCCGTTTCTCTTTCCTTTTGAAGCTTTTTCCCATTTCAAAATATCTATTACACATTTTGGATTTTATTTACTTTCAGTTTTTTAAACTAGGGAGACAATACGATATTTACACATGTGAGTCTGGTTAATTTCACTTTTAAGTATGGTCTTGAGTTGCATCCATTTACCTATAAAAGTCTCCAGTTTATCCTTCTTTATGGCTGAGTAGTACACCATTGTATAAAAAGACATCTTTTTTTTCTCAGTTGATAGGCATTTGGGTTGTTTCCAAAATCTAGCTATTACAAATTGTGCTGTTATAGACATGGGTGCAGATATATCACTGTGGTATGATGTTTTTAATTTTGCGAAGCTACCCATTAAGAACAGCTGGGTCAAATGGGACTTCTAGTCCTAGTTTTTTTAGGAATCTCCACACTAATTTCCACGGTGGTTGCACCAGTCTGCACTCTCACCAACAGCAGAGGGGGTTCCTTTTTCCCCAGTCCTTCCAGCACTTGTTATTGGTTGATTTCTTGATAATAGCTATTCTTTCTGGGGTGAGGTGGAATCTCAGCGTTGTTTTAATTCGCATCTCTTGAATGACCAGTGCTGTTGAATATTCTTTCATGGATTTATTTGCTGTCTGTCTTTCTCCACCTGAGAAGTGTGTGTTCATCTCAGGTGGAGTATGGTTATTTTAATAACATTTTACTAACACAGATGGGGGTGCTTTGTCAGCTCTTGCTCTCAATCCTGTTTTTCCTGTCTTTTAAATTTACACAATGTTTAAATCTGGGATATCTGATTAAGCAGTGATGAGTTTATTTTCAACAAAATCATTTAAATAAGACAAGCGAAATATGCACCAGCTTGCAAACAATGAACCACATTAATGGAAGAGAGTTCTGAAATAAATATTTAGGGTAAGAAGGTTTGAAATGTAGGCCATTATAATATGTCTGTCTCTTTTGCATATTCCCTATATCTTTAGCGTGAGTCTTACTTATGCTTATTATTAATACACACATCACAACAGAATAAGGATGAGAATATATTTTATAAAAAAAATTTTAAATCCTCATATGAATTTATTACTTAAAATTTCAATAACTTCTAAAAACTAACTTCGCTTCAGGAAAACTTCCACATTGTCCTAATTCCCTAAAAATGTAGGTTTTGAACCCAAATGAAAGTCCCTACCTAAAACTAAAACCCTAAACAAATTTTAAAACGGTACAACCACTATCACAGATTTTTACAATTCTAAAAAACAAAAGACTAGATGGTATAGTATTCTGAATCATCTATAAAGAGGAGATCAGAATAGGAGAAAAACAACACAGCTAATGAGGTATATGATAGACATCCTCCTTTCTAATTGCTACGACAACTAGAAATGGCAAAATAAAAGGCATGCACTCTACTGCCTATGGCATAGGAAAGCATCATTAGGCAGCAATCCTTGTTAATTTTCACAATTAGAGCCCTGCCCGGCACTTACCCCTCCTCTTTTTCCTTTTCTCTCCATCTTCTCCAACCTCTCCCTCTTCCTCGTCATCTTCCTCTGATCCACTGATATCAGAGCCTGATATTTCTTCCCCTGGAAAATGCAATGCAATACCATGTCATTGGCTATTTAGGAAATGCTTATAGTCTTGGTTGTCCCAAATATTTATTTACTTATTGGGTTTTTTTGAGGCAGGGTTTCACTATATGATTCAGGCTGGCCTCAAACTCACAGTGATCCTCCTGCCTGAGCTTCCTGAGTGCTGGGATTACAGGCGTGCACCACTGCGCCTGGCTCCAAATACAAATTTAAATGCTATTTAACTGCTCCCAAAATATATCAAATATGCTAGTGTAAATAGTTAAGATATACACAGATACTTTATTTTTAAAGTCTCAAAACAGAAGTTAAACTCCGGCTGAGGTAGGAAGGTTGCTGAGACTTAGCTTGGGCTACAAAGGAGTTCAAGGGCAGCCAGACTGCATAGCAAGACTCTGTCTCAAAAAGACCAAAATAAATAAATAAATAAAAAGTTAAACTGACTCAATTAAAATTTCAAACCACTTTCAGTGCAGCTATAACTATATATAAACATCATGTGTTAGAGTAATTAATGCAGTTTTTAAAAAATGTGATCAAAGCCAGGCGTGGTAGCGCACGCCTTTAATCCCAACACTCGGGAGGCTGAGGTAGGAGGAGCGTTGTGAGTTCAAGGCCGGCTTGGGCCACAACGTGAGCAAAGTCAGCCTGAACTACATAGTGCAACCCTGCCTCAAAAAAAACAGAGCTGGGAATTTGGCTCAGTGGCTTAAGTGCCTGCCTGGCAGGCATGAGGTTGTGAGTTCGATCTCTGGTACGTGATCACTTTGATGGAGCATTTTATCCTTATTTTTCTCTTTCAGATTTTAAATAATTCAACCAATATCTTTTAATGAGTCATAAAACTGTCACCAACCACAGTGATCTTATTCTTAGGACTGTATCATAAGAAATATTTCAAAAGTTGAGCTTATTTGTACAAAGATGATGTTAACTACATATTAACTTAAAGACAAAAAATCCAATAAAAATGATTAAACTAATGTTAATGCAGATTAGTGCTATATGAACCTCAAATTAGTCATTCAAAAATATCACCATCCATAAATGAAATGTTTAAGAAAACAAAGGTAACTGGGGGGGAATAAAGTACACACAAATCACAATCAGGTAGCAGCTGTTCCAATAAAGATGTGGAGGATGGGGATTTAGCTCAGTGGCTCAAGCACTTGCCTGGTAAGCACGAAGTTGAGAGTTCGGTTCCCAGTACCAAAAAAAGATGCAGAGAGACTAGAGTCTCAGGCAAACAAATCACTAAAAATATCTCCTTTCCGGCTTAGAGACAGTGGTGGCTTTGGCATCAATGAGCAAGTACATCGCGTACCCAGGCCTTGGTATCTAAACACATTCTCCTGGAAGGACCCGGCAGAAACAGATGCTTCTAAGGTCTTGGTAGGGGAGATACAAGGTAAGCTTAAAGCACCTTGAGCACAGAAAGAAGAGAAATCTTAAAAATAACCCGATGGGCGCGCGTGGAAAGTGACTGGGACCACCTGGAGGAGCTCCCGACTGGGACAATTTAAGCAACAAAATACATACTGTCAGGATCGGGTTATAACCTTATTATGGCTAAACACATAGTTGATGAAATAAATAAACAGAGGAGAAAAGGCCCTTCTTCCTTAAAATAGAATCCCGAACTCTAAGCACCAAAGGAATGATGGGAATAGAAAAGTCATCAGAGAGCAAATGCCGCAGAATTGCTGTTACAGGCAAGAACCACCGATGGACGCGATGGACACTAATGCACAGGAGAAGTATGAAGAGAAACAACCTCTGCAGTCTCGAACCACTGCCTCACAGACACGTCAATCACAAACAAGCAAAAACTAAAAAATGACACACTTAAGAGTGGAGAAACCTCGCCAAACAACTATGAGAAAACCAGACAAATGCAAATTAAAGAAAGCCCTACAAAATATATGACTGGTGCTCCTCAGAAGCATGGAGACCTGAAAGACAAAGACGGAGGAGACTAAGACGCTGTGACAGACGAACCTAACGTGTGGCCCTAGGCTTTAAAAAGAAAAAAAAAATGGAAGGAAAACAGGCAAAATGTGAATAAAGTCTACAGATTAGTTAATAAATTCAATAATAAAAGCCAGGCGTGGTGGCACACGCCTTTAATCCCAGCACTCGGGAGGCTGAGGTTGGAGGAGCATGTGAGTTCAAGGCCAGCCCGAGCTACACAGTGCGACCCTGCCTCAAAAAACTAGGGCCGGGAGTTTGGCTCAGTGGCTTAAGCATCTGTGTGCTGCAAAAAAAAAAAAAAAAAAATCATTAAGAGAACTGTGATTATATAAGATTTTATCCTAGCAGGCTCTGGGTGAGGGGTAGATAGGAACTCTCTGTACTACATAAATTTTTTATAATCCTAAAATAATTTTAAAATAAAGTTATAAAATTGTTTTAATGTTTTTGCCGACTTTTTATTATTCATGTGAGCAATCCTACTAATGAGATCATAAAAACCAGGGCACAGACTCATAAGAAACCAATAAAATATCTTAAAAAACAGTACTGCCGTGTGACTTGGCAATTCTACATCCAGTACCTTCTCCAACTGCACAGCAAGGCCCGGACAGGGGTCTGCACAGCCGCGCCCACAGCAGTGGTGTCCACACACGTCTACAGGCAGAAGCAATGCAATGCCCGCGACGGCTGAGGGATGAACGAAAGGCAGCACACACGCACGCTGCATCCTCCTCAGCCTGACGCAGGAGGGGAGCTCTACCACACTACGGTACGGATGAACTGCAAAGGCAACCGACCCGGGAACAAGCCAGGCAGAAAGGACAAACGCTGCGTGACTCCACTCAGGCCAGGTGCCCACAAGAGTCGAGTTCACAGAAACAGAAAGTGCTGTTTCAGGGACGAGGGTGAGAAAGAAATGGGGAATTAGTATTTGACAGGGACAGAGTTGCTGTCTGAGAGGATGAAGAAGTTCTGAAGATGGAGAGTAGTGATAGTTGTACAGTGTGAATGCAACTTAATGCCACTGAATGGTAAACTTTATGTTATGCTACCACATAAAAATGCAAATAGCTGGGCATGGCTGTGCACGCCTGTAATCCTGGCACTCAGGAGGCTGAGACAGGAGGATCGCTGCAAGTCTGAGGTCAGCCTGGGCTACAAAGTGAGTTCTAGACCAACCTGAACTACACTGTGAAACCTTGTCTCAAAAAGATCAAAAAAAACAAACAAACAAACAAAAAGGGCAAAGAATAAATAGCAAAATAAAGGCATGCACTCAAGATCAACATTAAAAATCTTTAAAACATACTGGCTATAAATACCACCTAGTGGTCACATTTAAAATACCGAACTTTTATCTTCCTTGCTTTTCCTCAATCAAATCAGCACCTCCCCCTGCTATCTGTGATGGGCTCTGCTCTCACCAGGTTCCCCATACAGTACAAGGGCGCAGGGTAAAAGCCCTCTGCTTCCCTGGGGATCTGTGCTGGCAGCGGGGCTCTGTCTTTGGCACGGAAGTGCAGCACCCCATAATGCTAGGAAGCGATGCGCCCTCATGAACAAGAACCTCAAGTTCTCTAACTTTCTAGTATTATCTAGCTAGAAAATAATTTCCAAAAGCTCATGTTCAAATTTAAGTATGAAAGCATATTTTGGGCCATGCAATGCATTTTTACTTAGAATAAGCTATGTGTACCCATGAGCATCTGATGCCTTTTTCACTCCAAACAATAGTGAGCTGATGTCAATGGCAAAGCCAGAACTGTGGCCATTTCACCTAAATACACACATAGTTGAATCTGCTTACACAATGACAAAATTTCATTATTCTACAAGTGGTCATAGGAAATCTTCCAAGGGGCATAAGGATAAAAAGGGCCCAATTTTTTTTTTTTGAAAAAAAAAAATACACAAATGTTATACAATCTTAAGCTTGATATGAAAAGGTTGAAGTATGTAAATACCAAGTTGCTTTCCAGAAATGTTTTTTCTTTTTTTTGTGGCACCAGGGATCAAACTCACAACCTCGCGCCTGCCAGGCAGGCACTTGAGTCACTGAGCCAAACTCCCAGCCCTGGTTTTTTGAGGCAGGGTCGTACTATGTAGCTCAGGCCGGCCTTGCGCTCACATTATAGCCCAAGCCAGCCTCGAACTCACAACGCTCCTCCTACCTCAGCCTCCCGAGTGCTGGGATTAAAGGCGTGCACCACCACGCCCGGCTCAGAAACGTTTTTTCAAATATGAGTGCTATAGGCTCAAAAGTAGGTGGTTTTTGTCAGAACACTTAGTGGACCAACACATCCTTAGCCTGCATTCAGGTTAAGTGTTCTGTGATGCGGTTACCTTCTTCCAACTTCTTCTTCAGTTCTTCTATTTCTTTCTGAAATTGACGAAGCAGAGCATCCTTTGGATCTTCATTAATTCTAGCTTTATTTTTAATATTCTTAGCACGATTCGCATACCGTAATGTACTGATAGTTTCATCATAATTGTAATCTGCTGGCCCAATATTTGCGCACTGTGGAATTAGAAACACAAATCATCTTACACTACTACTAGTTAGTGCTACCGTTACAAACACATTTCAACAGATGCTCAAAATACACATGCACTTTGGCCTTCCTGCAGAGCATGCCAATCACATGGGCTTCGAGGGGTACAACTGTGGATGAAGAAGCATGGTTTATTATAAAAAGATAACCACAAATCAAGAAAAGTAGAATAACTCGTTTTTAAATGTTATTCGTATCTATCATGGGCATACGCTGGAGGCTTAAGTTGCCTGATACAAGCGAAGGCTCACCATCATGGTTTTTGAGTTTCCACCTAGAGAATCCTGAAGAAGACGAGTCAGCTTGGAGTTACGGTAGGGCACGTGGGTGCTTTTTCCATCAACTAAGGCAGAAATTACATTGCCCAGCGTGGAAAGTGAAAGATTGATTTTTGTGGCTTCTTTTAGACGCTGTCCTGTAGCTCCAGTTTTTGCTTGTCTTTCTGAGCCCTAGCAATAAACAGACAGGAAAGTTAAGCAAAAAAATATATATACATAAACAGAATATTTTTCCTGAGATTTTTTTTTTTTTTTTTTTTTTTTTTTGCAGGGCTATCTTCTTTTTGTTTTGTTTTTGGTACCAGAGATTGAACTAACGACCTTGTGCTTGCCAGGCAGGCACTTACGACACTGAGCTAAATCCCCAGCCCTTTTTTTTTTTCCCTTTGGTCTTTTTGAGACAGGGTTTCACTGCGCAGTTCAGGCCAGCCCTGAATTCACTTTGTAGCCCAGGCTGGCCTCAAATACAGAGCGATCCTCCTGCCTCAGCCTCGCAAGTGCTGGGATTACCGGCGTGCACCACCACACCCGGCCTCTTCCCAAGATTTTTAAAAATGTAATTCAACAGTAAGCAAGAAAGGATTATGGGCAGGTGACAGTAGATGAAACCAGACTGAATGCAGTGAGTCGCTGCACTATTCTGCTTCCTTTTACATACACTTGAAATATTCCGTAATGAACAGGAAGCAGCCTCTAAAAGATCGCATGCAAAGCTCTCCTTCTGTGAGATAACATCAGGAGACAAGGCCACGCCCTCCGCAGCCCGCCACTCACGGCCAGGTCCACGAGGTGCAGCTTCCCCATGCGGACGTGCATGTTCCCGTCCACGCCCTTCTCGCTGCACTCGATGGTGATGGTGAAGATGGCGTGCGAGCGGGAGCTGTGCTCGTTCATGTTGGTGGCGCCCACAGAGCCTTGGGGAGAGGGAAATGTTAGAACCCTGACGGACGGACGGACGGACGGATAGCTCCTTGTATAATAAGGGAGCACCCAGGATAGTTCGCAATGCTTAATCCCACCACAACCAAAAGGCAGAGCGCAGGCCGAAGCCATAAAGGTGTTGGCGTGTGCTTGGCGATCACACGAGCATTTTCTTACAATGGGTGCTAAGATGCTTTCCTAGCAAAGGTGCATTTCAGCGCACAGCAGAGCTCCAGCCCCAAGCACCACTGCCTGGAGACAAACCACAGAGCGCTTGTCTGGGTGAGGTGCTGCACCCCACAGTCCCAGCCACTTGGGAGGCTGAGGGAGGAGGGTTTATCAAGCACCACAGTTCAAGACCAGCCCAGGCAATCAAAGATAGAAAAAAATTTAAAAAACAATAAAATTACACTAAAAAAACTCCCACATGTGAAATAACTGGAGACCTTACTGCTGATTCTGCCGTCTCGAACAAGAATCATACTCTGGGACACTAAGCCACAGGAATACTCAAACAAGAACATTCAGTGCAGCACTGCTTGCAACAGTGGAAGACCAGAAACAACCAATAGGTTACACAATAGTCACAGCAGCAGTCATTTTTTAAAAAGGTAGGTCTGTATCAAATAACGTGAGAAGATGCTTCACGGCACATGAATTTTTTAAAAAGCCATGTCAGAGAGGAACACACTGCAGAGTATGACCCATCTCTGTAAAATAAAAGTATTCATTTAAAAATACTAACACTTGTGTATGTTGGTCCCATGAACAGATTGTATAAGCAATCTCTTATTTACGATAGACATGTATTTAGTTTTTTTTAAACTCTGAAGTACTTTAAAAGTGTTAATTTTACCCAGTGCCAAAACTACCTTTTCACCCCACACACTCGTGCAGCATTTTTCTATGCACTTTGATTTCCCAGTTTAGACATTAAAAGTATATTCTTTCTTAGCATCCAACTATTAGAAATCATGTGACTTTAATGTAAGTTGCACTGATAAACTAAAGCCCAATGAAAGAAGGGAACTGAAGCCAAGCGGGTGGCGCGCGCCTTTAATCCCAGCACTCGGGAGGCTGAGGTAGGTGGAGCGTTGTGAGTTCAAGGCCAGCTCGGGCTACAACACAAGCACAAGGCCTGCCTGAGCTACATAGCGCGACCCTGCCTCAAAAAACTAGGGCCGGGAGTTTGGCTCAATGGCTTAAGTGCCTGTCTGGCAGGTGCAAGGTTGTGAGTTTGATCCCCAGTGCCGCCAGAAAAAAAAAAAGAGAGAGAGAAGGGAACTGAAAAATTAGAGGGTGAACAAAGAAACTATCTATGTGAGGTGACAGACATGAATCACCCTGATGTGACCACACTCGTGTACTGAAACACCACTGTGTTCCGTAAACATGTACCATCACTAAGCATCCATAAAAAACAAAAACGTATTTTAAAAAACATGTTACCCTGAAAGAAATATGAAGTTTTAGTTCATGATGGATATGCTGTAACATTCAGAGAAGTGTACTGACTTTCTGGAATTTACTTTTTATTTTGTTTTGCTTTAGTATTTTAAGAGGCCCTCGCTAGGTAGTTTAGCCTGGCCTCAACCTTGTGGTGATCCTCCTGCCTCAGCTTTCTGAGTCCTGGGATTATTCACCACTATTCCTGGTGTAAGTTACTTTCGAAGTACATGAAATGATAGTGCAGAGGAAACCATGGGTAGACATGTAAGACAGCAAGGAGAAAGGTTTGTGCTAATATTGTCTGGACAGTATTTTTTCCCTCTATCTTATACCCTGAATAACTACTACAAGGGTGACAACATGCAATGTATTAATTACTATTACTGCCGTACTAAATTTTTTTTGGTACTGGGGATAGACCTCATGACCTCACGCTTGCCAGTACTAGCTTGTTTTGAAACTATCTTTTATTGTCATTTTTCGTTTTCTTTCTTGCTCTCTTAAAAAAAAAAAGCAAGGAGAATAATATATTAATGGCAGACTCAAAAATGCTTACTGTAGAAATGTTAAGCTTGTATGTTTGAAAAATGTTCAAAATGAATATTTTGGTGAAATTAAAACAGAATAACTGAAGGTCTAAAACAATTACTGAAAGAAAACATAGGGATTCAAGATTCCAAACTATATTTTGCAGTTTCTTTCAAATAAAATGCTGACTCTTTTCCCCAGACGCCAGCTGAGATTGCTGAGCAGTCTCCGCGGACCATCTGGGCTCACTTCACCTCCTGGGTTTCTCCACTTAACATTACCTCGCAGGTGTGGTGTACGCTGAACTACAATTAGGTAACTATGGATGACTATTTAGATTGTTTATATCTGAAATTATTTTTCTAGAATCTATCTAAAAATAGAAACAATGGGCCAAAAGGAACATATTTTTAAATGTCCACAGATACTATTATCAAAAGTGCTGTACCATTTCCATTCCCACCCCAGTATGTGTATCTTCAAAGAAAAAAGGAATCTGGGCATCCTTTATCCAATCTGATGGGTGAAACAGTTCTCACTGTTTTAAGTTGCACTCTCCTGACTATGTGTGAAATTAATACCCTTATTACATATATATAGCTAGAGGAGAATTTCAAAGATTACCATTATTAAAAAGAAACAAAAATTTTGGTCAGCATAGAAAACAGTCAATCTTGGGTTATCTTTCATTCATATATGTCTTTACATAGTAAATGGCCAAACAGGGGTTTTCAAGAAAGTCCAGAATCCACAGAGCAAAGTGCCATCCTAGTTTTGTCTCTCAATCAGCCTACTCAACATCACAATTATTACTATACTTACGATTTTTATGGCCTAGCGTCATAATTCTATCCATATCGTCAGCATTATTTACCACATAAGCTGATAAATCTTTGATATAAACTCCAACATCAGGTCTCTCTTTAACCTAAAATGAAGAAAGAAATACATACATACTTATACTCACATCAGTAACACTCCCATAATTATGCAATGAACGTCTACTATGAATTTAGTACTCTACAAGACAGCGAGGATATGGATAAGAACAAGATACAGTCCCTTCCCCCACGGGGTAAAAACTGGTAAGATGAAAACAAACCACTTCACACACTAATACTTTATTTCAGCAGTGATGATGCTATAAAGAAGAAACACAAGACAGTACGGGACTATATTACAGATGCTAGGGCAATGAGGCAGACAGGACAAACTGCCCCAGGATGATGTTTCAACTACAACTTGAAGAAATACAAGGTAGATTCTCTAGGGTAGGGAGGATAAGAAAACAAGCGACAATCCTGAAATGGGGAGCGGGGAGGGTTAGGCACTTACGAAAAATAAAAAACCAAAAAGAGAGGTTAGCTGGAAAAAACAAGCCAGATATTTGGTTGTACAGATAGACAGAGATGAGGCTAAGAACAGGCCTCAGTCTTTAAGGTAACAACAATGTGAAGCCACTGGAAAATTTTAAGCAGCCAACTGTAACTATCAGAGCTATGGCATTCATGTAAAAACATCATCTTTCTAGGAGTTACTTTTGTCAAATTTGATAAATGTATTTAGGACAGAATTAGCTAAAATACTGATACTATATACAAAAAATTCACTTTGGAGGGCCTAGGAGATACCTTCCAACAGAATAAAGGGAAACTGAGGCAGATGCCTGTGGGGAGAGCCATTCTACAGGTTATCAACACCTCACAGACAAAGACAAAAAACGTGAAGAACAATTGCAGGGGTAGAAGCTACAGAGACGGACACTCCGAATTGTAGGTGTTCATTTTGGATCTAGTTGAGGATTTTTTGTGTCTTTTTCATAATAATTTTTAAGATTTATAAACTATTAAAAATTATCCTTTTTCTGTCATGAGATATAAATTAAACCCCTTTTATTAGCAGCAAAAAGAGTGCAGTTGCCATAAGCCAGTGGGCTTCAAACTGTGCTCTAAAAGCGCCCAAGGACCGAGGTGACACCAAAGGGGCCATCATGGAGACCCAGAGGTCTTCAGGTCGAGGCAGCTTCTAGGGAGAGCTACACTGCCACCTGTTTGTGTGAGCCACCTCTTTGTCAGGTGTGGGCTGGTAAAGGTGTTCAAATGCTTTAAATCTTTGTAAAGGTTTAAAAATTATCAGTTTTGGTCATTCGAGATGCAAATTAAAACAACACTGAGGTTCCATCTCCAAAAAGAATGGCAAACATCAAGAAATCAACCAGTAACAAATGCTGGCGGGGCTGTGGGAAAAAAGGAACTCTTCTCCACTGTTGGTGGGAGCGTACACTGGTGCAACCACTGTGGAAATCAGTGAGGAGAATCCTCAAAAACCTAGGACTAGGGGTCCCATTCAACACAGCTGTTCCCCTTCTGGATATCTTCCCAAAAGAATTAAAATCAGCGGGCATAGTGGTGCACACCTTTAATCCCAGCACTCGGGAGACTGAGGTACGAGGAGTGTTGTGAGTTCAAGGCCAGCTTGGGCTACACCGCGAGCACAAGGCCGGTCTGAGCTACACAGTGTGACCCTGCCTCAAAAAACTAGGGCTAGGAGTTGTGCTCAGTGGCTTAAGCGCCTGCCCTGGCAGGTGTGAGGTTGTGAGTTCAATCCCTGGTGCCACAAAAAAAAAGAATTAAAAACATACCACAATGATATATGTGCATCCATGTTTATAGCAGCACAATTCATAATAGTCAGATCTTGGAAACCACCTAATGCCCATCAACTGAGGAATGGGTAAAAAAGATATAGTATTTTTATACAACGGAGTACTACTCAGTAATATAGAGTGATAAACTGGACACTTTTATAGGTAAATGATGCACCTTGAGAACATACCCATTAGTGAAATACGACACACATGTGAAAACATAGTTTCATTAGTGTGACAAATTGACAGAAAAAACATATGTATTTGTATATAAAAAAGATAAAATAAATATAAATGGTCAGTTTCTATCAATACTTCTCCAAAGGGCATGGAGGGGACTACGGTAGAAGACAATGTGTGCATTCTAATCCAGCAAACTGATGCTTTTCACAGAAATACAAAAATCATGTACTTGGTTGCCACAGCAACGAGAGATGGTTATGAAGCTTTTAAGCACCTACTCTCACTTTCTGTGTTCACCTCACCGCCCCCGGAAACAAACATTCTTCAAACTAACATCTGCCTGTGAATTACCAGTCTTTGTCAACTCGGAAGTTTTTTCTAATCAAAATATATTAATTCAGAATTCAGTTAATAAGTACAGATAAATTATTACATATAAAATATGAAGAAATAAAACATTATAAATTTATAGAGTGAAAAAGTTGGATGGTAACACTCCCAGAGAATTTTTATCATGGGCTGGGGGTGTAGCTCAGTGGTAAAGTGTGTGCTTAGCGTTGACAAAGCCCTGGATTTCATCCACAACACCAAAAACAAGCTTTAATATCATAAAAACCATCAACTCAATTTCTGTAACAAACGTAGTTCATAACACTGAAACAATACGTCTTTTTTTTTTTTGGTACCGAGAATCAAACTCAGGACCTCGTGCTTGCCAGGCAGGCGCTGTGCTACTGAGTTATAACCCCAGCCCTCAAATGCATCTTAATGAAGGCCGTGACCCACAACCAGAATGTTCTAGAAACCTGAGTGGGGGTTCTGGTTCACTTGAAAAAATTAGCACTTAGAGGCTGGAACCAAGATAATAAAAATTCTGAGTATTCCCCAAAGCAGAATGTCCAAACAATGTTTGATGTCCTACCAGACATTCATATGGGTTATAAAAAAAAAAAAACTATTCATAACTATGTGAGTCTAAGACCCAGATAATTACATCTATATAGTTTTTATTTATTTATTTATTTTTTTTTTTTGGTCTTTTTGAGATGGGGTCTCACTATGCAGTTCAGGCTGGCCTTGAGCTCGATACAATTCTCCTGTCTCAGCCTCCAGAGTGCTGGGATTACAGGCATGTGCCACCACGCCCAGCTATCTATAGCTTTAAAAACAAAGTATTTTCCCACGGTAAGAGTAATAATGACAGTAATATAATACAGTAATAAAGGAAAAGTGAGGAAAGCACTGCATTTTCTCAGACCTTTATCAAGGGCTACTGTTCTAACGGACCATGTCACTGACGATAACCCCACTCAACACCAGTGCACCTGTGCCGCCCGGTCCACAGCCGCTGCAGTCGCGCTGACTGTCCTGTCACGTCATCAACTGCGTCCCACCCTAACCCTCACCTGCTAAGTACAAGCTCCCTCCTCCCACGCCCAGGGGACTGAATCTGGGGACGCCACCTCCCCAGCCTTTTTCTACTTTTAGCCTAAGACAGAGTCTCACCAAAGTGCCCCGGCTGGCCTCACGTGTCCAATCCTCCTGCCTCAGCTTCTCTTTATATTACAGTATAGCACTTCACAGATTTTTTAAGTTATGTGTGCAAATTTGATCACTCATGAATTTCATATCAAGATAGTCAAAAGGACATTATAAACTATGCAATAAAAAGGAGCACTGGGTCTAATAGGGTTCAGAATCATTATCAAGAATGTTCCCCTAGCTGGGCGTGGTGGCGCACGCCTTTAATCCCAGCACTCGGGAGGCTGAGGTAGGCGGTGCATTGTGAGTTCGAGGCCGGCTTGGGCTACAACGGGAGCACAAGGCCGGCCTGAGCTACATAGTGCAACCCTGCCTCAAAAAACCAGGGCTGGGAGTTTGGCTCAGTGCCTTAAGCGCCTGTCCTGGCAGGCACGAGGTTATGAGTTCAATCCCCGGTGCCCTCATAGCTGGGCGTGATGGTGCATGCCTGTAATCCCAGCACTCAGGAGGTTGAGGCAGGAGGATTGTTTTAAGTTCAAGACCAGCCTGGGCTACAACGTGAGTTCAAGGCCAACCTGAACTGAATAGTGAGACCCTGTCTCAAAAAAATAGGGCAGGGGATTTAGTTCAGTGGCCTAAGCGCCTGCCTGGCAGGCGCGAGGTTGTGAGTTTGATCCCTGGTAACAAAAAAAAAAAAAAAAAAAAAAAAAGCAAGAAAAAGAAAAGGAGGCTGAGGCAGGAGGATCACTGAGAGTTCAAGGCTGGCCTGGACTATGCAATGAGTTCAAGCTCAGTCTGAATTACAGAGGAAACCCTGTCTCCAAAAAACCAAAATAAGAATGTTTCCCCCAAGAAAATGCTCCTGAGAATAAATCTTTTTTTTTTTTTGCGGCACCAGGGATTGAACTCACAACCTCGTGCCTGTCAGACAGGTACTTAAGTCACTGAGCCAAACTCCTGGCCCTGGTTTTTTGAGGCAGGGTCGCACTGTGTAGCTCAGGCTGGCCTTGCGTTCGCGTTGTAGACCAAGCCAGTCTCGAACTCACAATGCTCCTCCTATATACGCCTGAAACAGTGGCCGCTCTTACCCTGTACCCAGGCCTATTATTCCCCACGTTTTTCTCCTCTAGTTATTTTACTGACAATACAATGCCAATCAGAATTCCAATGCTAATATTTTAAAGTCTAATCTATCTTGGTTGTTCGTCAATAGTTTTTTTATTGTCATTATTATATGAGTTTAAGCAGAGACACTCACAACCCAACTTATGCTTTTCCTCTTTTCCCATATCAATCTTTTGGTCAATGCTAAAAATTGGCAATACCCATCAAATCTGCCAGTCATTTAGCACTGGACTCAGCAGTCTTGCTTCAGTAGTTATAACAAGTAAAGCAACAAGGTTAAAGTATTAAAAATATCTTTTGTACATAAAGGACCTTACTTTGCTAAATATTCTATTGAGCAGAAAGAATTCCAACTTCAGTGATCCTTACCTCTAACCTCTGTGTCTGGTCCTTGCCCAAAAGGTCACGAACTTCTTCATTGTATATTTCTAAATATGATACTCGAACCAAAAATCTACAAATAAAATATTTTTAGTACAAAGTAGACAGAAAAATATTTATGAGCTTTAAAGTTTATAAAATCTTTATCTACATAGTTTTCCTACGTTTGCGTTTTTCAATATTAGAAAGTAATTCTCTTTTACCTTGTATCACCCTCTGCTTTTGCAATATGACCAAATATGTGAGCAAATGAATTGGGAATAATTCCTCGAAGTTCGGGAACAGCTCGAACACCTTCCATGGTAAAAGTTTTGCCTGTTCCAGTCTGACCATATGCAAAAATAGTCCCTGAAAATGAAGAGAATTGGTCACTTTTTAGAGTTTAACGCTACAAAATAATAGTTCTTAAAATCAATTCCTTTAACACTGTAATATAATTTATTCCTTGGATTCAAATTTTATTCTAGTATAAATTTCACCTTTATTACCAAAATGTATAACACTGCTCTGTGATGTATAAACAAAGCACTGTTACAGCATCAGAGTCAAGGAGATATTCCTAGCTGTCAATAAAAAGTACTGTGTGCCACACTCTTTATTAAATGCAAAATCTTGCCACATAGCTAATTACAAGAAACTCCTTGTAATGTATATAGTCACTGCTTATTGTAGACATCAAATTGTAGAAGTATAGCACAGGAATGCAGGCCAAGCACTGAAAGACCTAATTCTGAATCCTTATCTGCCACTTTTTGGCCACTTGACCTACAACAAATTATCTGTCCAACAGAGACAACTGCTCCAGAGTAACTACTTCACTGCGATAGCAAGAACCAAGGGAAACAATTTATTTCAAGTGATCGTGGGCACCAGGCCTCGTAGGGAGTACCAGCAAATGATAGCTTTTTCTTCACTAAAGTAAGTTCGTTTAAAAAACATTTTTTAAAGTAATAGTTTCAGAAATAGGAGCCATCAACTAAGAGTGACAATACAATCACTACAAGTAATCTGAGAGACAATTTAAACTTTCTAAATACCTAAATTCATTCATTTGACGAATATTCACTACACATGGGAGTCTGACATTGTGCAGGTACCCCAGGCAGAACGACAAAACAGACAGAACTCTTAATTTTAGGGTGAGTATAATCTCAGGGAGAGACGGTCCAGTTCAGAGGGGAAGGGACATAAATCAGCAGACTGGCTGGGGAGGAAGGGAGAAAGGACAGAAGACTTTCCTGAAGACGTGAGCTGTAAGACAAGATCTGAAATACGAGTAAGAATCAGATAGGAACAGGGAGCAAGAGAGAAGAAAGAGGAACAGAATGAGGTCAGAGAGGAAGAAGAAACAGAAAAGGCAGGCAGGTGGGGAGAAAGCTAGAGGAACGGGCAGGGCCCTGACCACGCAGGGTCATGATGGCCGATTAGCTGTGGGTCTCACGCTAACAGCGAAGCCACAGAACCGTCTTTCCGTGAGCACAGGCAGTGGCGTCACGGCTAAATCACAGGTAAGGAAAGCAAACGAGGGCGAATGAAGAAAAACCAGCTGGAGATCAGAGCAGCTGGCCAAGACGATGTGGCACAAGTGGGCCTCGGCCAC
>RJWM01002868.1:0-52251 GCA_004363535.1 Dasyprocta punctata
GTCATGGATCCAGCCCGGGAATCTGAGCCATTAAATTGTAGGAACTAACCTTTGTATTTCAAGTCAATATCAAGAATCTAAGATCATGAAATGACCATTTTAAAGTATTACCTATTTATTTTAAGATTTGTCATTTTCCTGTTTGTCATTGTGTATTATAAGCTTATTCAATTTTAACTGCTTTCTTAGGGATCAAACCTAATATTAAATACTATGCTAGAGTAAGGAAAGGGATTGCATATTATTGCTGAGTCTGAAGGCTTTACTATAACCTGCAATATCTTCCCATTTGTTAGTTTAGGAACATTTCCTGGAGACTTTAAAATTTTTTAATCACACCACGGTTGCCATTAATGTTTAATGTTAATTATGAAAACCATGTGGCAACAGGGAAAAGCTCATTTTCCAGTCTTCAATGTTTATAAAGGAATTCAAAAGTATGGAAATAAAATGTTTGCACTCTGAGTACACTCAACTAATCATAGCTTTGTTTATAAGGTTATTACCTAAATTTTATTTTTCTCTTTTATATTATACAAATAGTTCACATTATATTATACATCCTCTTGTTTTAAGACATTTATATGCAAACAAATGAAAAACTAGTTGGTAAATGAAATACATATTATTATCCCGAGAACAATAGCTGACCTCAATCATGGAAAGAGTAACTGAGTCCAACCCATTAGACGGCATCAGTCCATGATCAGGAGCTTCCTGCAGGGGACGCTGGCTGACCTGAGCCCAGTGTAACTCTCAGACTTCTTGGTATAAGACTGGTGACAGTGGAAAGGAATGGCACAGTAAGGATAGACAAGAAGCCACATGGGAGCCCACACACATATCAGCATGGCTTTTTTTGCGAGTAGACCATGTGAATGGCCACAGGAAGTCATCAGGGTGGGAAGGAAGCCACGCCTTTTCCATCCTGCTAATTTTCTTTCTCTGTTTTGATTAGTCCACGTTTACAGACCAGAGTGCCGGCATCCTCCTGGGGCGCTGGTACATGTACAGAACACGCCTCGATTCTCTGTTCATTCCTTTCCCCTCTTCTCCCTTCCTCCTCTTAAAGTCCCATTTTCTTTCTCTCATTTTTCTCCAAAAACCAAGAAAATGCTCTCGGGCCGATGGCAAAGCCTCCAGCCAAGGTATCTGCTGACGTCCACCTGTAGCTTTCCCCACAGCTGGGCTCCCGTAAACTCCTGGTGTCTCTGGATCTAATTTCCTTCTCACCTGGAGAAGTGGAAGTTGTAGCAATTAAAAGTCATGATCCTTCCTTCCTTTGTCATCCTGTGACTTAGTGGTCGTGTTCTATTGAAGGGTAGTTCAGTTCTCTCTCTGGCCTTGGATTTTTCTAAAAACCTAGAATTTTAAATGGCCTTTTGGAGGCAACCTAGAATAACCGCCCTCATTCAAGGATGGGATAACGAAACCCAAAGAGAAGTCATTGATTTTCTTCAAGTAGTTAAAGTTTAGAGCAAACCCCAGTTCTCCTGGCTTCCATTCCAGTGCTTTTTACGGTGAAACCTTGTTTTTAACCCTTTAAATGGCTGGAAATATTTTTTTTTAATTCCAGTTATTTTTTTTAATTCCAGTAATTAATGTAAGTGGACATTACAAACTCCCTTGAGAATGATTTAATGATGTTCAAATTGTCTTGTGTAACATCCCATGCTTTAGGGGCAGGGAGGCTGGAAATCACAAGCTTGCCTGTTGCCACTCTGTTTATGTGTGCTTTCTACAACCCGGTCAGTGAGGTAGACCTCCCTAAAGACCAGAAGTCTGTTGGTCAGGAGTTCTAAACATGTGACCCACAGTAGATTCTATGCATTGCTGCCATTGCATTGCCTGCAAAATAAAAACAAGTCCAACTTATTCCTACTCCATGTTCAATGCATTGAACCAGTCCTAAGCAACTGTCACATCTTCTCAGGTCCTCCGATAGCATAGGCATCTGGTACCACTTTGCCCGCATTTAGATTTTCAACAAATGCCAACTCAGAGTTTTACCGAATTCTTGAAAGTTAGGTTTTATCATATTCTTGGAAGTTTGGTTTTATCATGTTCTTGGAAGTTTGGATTACTCTCTACCTTTTTTAAACTGTTGCAACAGATAAGTTGCTATTTCCTGTATCTACATAAATAACCACAAGATAGTCAGAACTCTAATCAGAACTTTTGGAGTTCTGATTAGCTTTTTATTTGTTTACTTGTACAAATTTATATATTTTGCATAGCTATCTGGATATCATCAAAACGATTATTAGTCAAAGAAGGTCCCAAGAGGAAAAATGATAAGAAATGTATCAGTCACTAGTTTATAAACTTAGACAAATGACTTAATCTAAATTTTAGTTAAATGTCAGTACTCTGTTCATTAAATTACTAAACATAAATAATTCACTATACAGACTATTGCAGGATGTAACTCCCCAGTAAATAGTAGGAAGTCTTTTTCAATAATTATTTTGACTGCAGCCCATTCAAATTTGTGTACTGAATTCTACACATCTACCATCACTTGAAAATCAAACCTTTTCATTAAGCTATTATTTGTGTGGCAGGCACAAATGGAGATACTCTGAACACTCAACAATAATTGAGATCGAAGTACAGTTTGTCCTCCAGATGGTAAAGCACGGTGCTGAACAAGTAATTACGAAGCATCTGCTAGTTCAAAAGTGATACACAGCACTACGCAGACGTGGAAAAGAATGAATGAGCTGGGTTCTGGAAGGGCTACCCTTAGAAGTGCGATGAGACAGTCACGCAGCTAAGAACTGCAAATGTGCACTTGAGCTCACAGTGGCTGCTTTGACTTGAGAGCTCGATCTAGGTGATATTGGCAAGTTGGGCCCTGGTGTGTCATCTACACTGGGGAACGGGTGCTGTAAATAGTCGAGGGCTTGGGAGAAGGGTAGTAAGGAGAATACTGGCCAAGTAGTGGTGCTTTTTAAAAAGAAAAAAACAAAATCTCCAACCATTTCTGGTTGCTTGAGATGGAAAGAGAACTTCAGAGAAAAAGACTGAATAGTTCAAGGGATATCAGAGGTATCTGGGATCACAGAATTCCAGTGAAGTGGTCCAAATAGAGGTCATCCAAGTTGAAAAGTCTTTAGAGATCAAGAAAGGAGACTATTTAAAGGAATCCATTGCATTTATCCACACGGAGCCACTGCGATCTCCTGAGAGAGGTCAGGAGAGTGGTGAGCTCAGAGCCCACTGGTGTGGGTAAAGGTGCAGGGATGGGGTTTAAATGAAGCACTCTCTTGCGCCCTCACTGAGGGGACAGGATCTGCAGTGGATGGAGACCACTAAAAAGGGCCTGTTGCTATTCAGGCTTAGAATTTAATAGATTGATTTCACAAACCTATGAAGAGGAAAAGGCTGAAGAAACAAGATAGGGGGAACAATAAAGACATTTTCAGTAATTGTTTTTGTTTTGGTTTGGTTTTATGAGACAGGGTCTCTTCATACAGTTCAGGCTGATCTTGAACTCACTATGTAATCCAGACTGACCTCAAACTCATAAGCATTCTCCTGCCTCAGCTTCCTGAGTCCTGGGATTAAGGGTCTGTGCCACCATCCCAGCTCCATTTAGTAAATTTCTGCTTATTCTTTCTGAATATTATCATAATATGTTTTAGACCATCTAAAACATATACTTGACTGACATAAAAGGATACTGAAGATTTTGACACCTGCACTACATAAGTTGTTTTGTGATCTTTTTTAACGCAGCCCCCGAAAAGTGAATCCTATAACACTAACTAACAAGCACAGACCCTCCAAGAAGCTGTCACTGAGGTTCTGTGAAGGAATGTTTGCGTTACACGCATACAATAATAATTCAGAAACCTGCACCCACCACAGCACTCAAAGACTGAAAATCTAGTAACAACAAAGCTGTGGCCTTTTTAACCTCACATTTCTCAAAAAATTGCTAGGTAGTATCTCCCTTTCTTTGATATTTTTTTCCATGAGCCTTGGAAATCTGTCTCTAGGGTTCAGAATTCATTCCACGAGGCCCTGAGACCATGTGAGGTGAGCAGTTTTGAGGAGGAAGCTCTGGGTGAACTGTAGAGAAAATGTACATTTCATTTTCTATGCAATCTCGTTCCAGAGCTACACAGCCTTGAGTGACTGGGCCAAGCCAAACCACCACGATCCGTGAGCTTTTCCAAATTTGTCACAGGGAAATACAATTTCATCGCTGGGATGTAACTCACCACTTTTAGAAAATTTGGTGTAGTTTTGGAGATTCTTTCACATTTCCCTAGAACATAAGCCGTGAGCTAATGAGTGTCATGAGTGTATTCATTATTTTGTTTGATTTTATTATGAATCTTACCAATGTAGAAATGAACAATCTCTACCTTCAGCGCTCATAGTCCCCTATGAAACATGCAATATAAATGAAGAAAGGTGCACTCAGCAGTGTACCTGTCTCAGAGAATGATGGCAAAAAGAGGGGTGGATAAAGGGTAGAAAGTAATGGGCAATGGAAGAAGGAGAGGTTGGAGATGTCCTTGAAATGGCAGTGTGGAGAGGATTCCTGGCTCAGGAGGCTGCGGACCATGGGTGAGGTGTGGAAGGAGCAGCCCCTCCAAGGCCGTGACCAGGGCGTGGGAGGCCAAGGGGCAGCAGCGGTGCTCAGCTCTTGAGACTCCAGGCAAAGGTGCAGGTGGAGACAGAGGAGCAGGACAGGGCATAAGGTCGGAAGGCAGAGGGGCATCAGAAAACGCAGAGCCTGTGAGGTCTCATAGAAGAGTTAGATTTGCTTTTGAATTTGGTGGGAAATGACTAGAGTTGTCAAAATATGGCAGTAAAATATTCTGTAGTTTACTTTGCAGTTTGACGGTCTCCTGGATTATAGTGTTTCATTATAGCTGTTAATGTTGGTGTTACAGATTTCACAAATTCAAATCACTGGTAGGCCTGCACCTTCAAGAACAGAAATGGTAATTCTTTAAATCATACCAGCCTTTCAGCAAGTGCCTAAGACTGTCAGGATTGAAGTGAACTATGTTAAAACGCTCTTTAAGTTTTAAAAAGAAACAAAAATGGCAGATGCCTGTTGCCACCTCTGCATGCAGTGATTTGGAAAGGGCCTAGGAAAAGGTCTAGGAAGCAGAAATCACTCTGATATGGCGGCTTTCCTTTGAGAAGAGAGGAGGATGGACGAGGGGGTGGCCCAGGAGGGCTTGGCACCATGCAGAGGCTGGCAGCCAGCTCCTCTCTTTGGACCCACACCAGGAACAGGTGCATCTCCTGGAGATGGCGCATCCTTGAGAAGAGGACACAGCGAGGCTCCTGACGAGCCATGAAGTCGCTGCCTCCTAGGGATAAATCAGCGAGCGGCCGTTAGTCCTGAAAGGCACTTGGGTCATAGCCAGGGCCAAACGGGAGCGGCCTGTCAGGGGAGCGGGTCCAGGCTCACCCATGTGCAGCTCTCTCTTCCCGCTGCCTAGCAGGGAGGGAGGGCCTTCAAATTTTACCCCGCATTGGTGCAAGGCCATGGGGACAAGCCTTGCATTTGGCTGTTTCACAGTTGGCTCAATGATCTTCTAATGGTTTCATTTTAACAAAAAAAAAAAAGAATGAAAGAAAGGAAGAAAAAAAAAGCCCTAATTTTGAAGAAAAATGAAGCAAGGGAGTTTGCCTGACTAAAGTCATTAACAACAATAAATATGCATATTCCCTTTAATGCAAAGAACAGTTTTGATAAAATAAATCCATAGTCAGTTTAAGATAATAAGCTGAATTATATCAGAAAAGCAGCCCATTCTTTCTGAACATACATTTTTCCCTGCAGTCTGACCGCACTAATGCATTTGGGTTTGACCCTTCTTCTGGTGCTTATCTTACTCACTGGCAAATTAACCTCTGAAACTTAGATGGCCCCATGTGCAAATGAGGAAAAGATAGCGTTTACTTCAGTGTTATGATTGGGGCAGTCACGGGAGGCACGGTGGGTGGTCACCGACCGGAATGTGACAGGATAGGGGTGGAGTCTGCCATTCAGGGAATGAGCTCGGAGGACTCCAGCCACCTGGGCGGTTACCACGGTCAGTTTAACCACCTGGAAACTCAAGTTCTTAATCTTTGAAAAAATGAAATGTTTTTATCATAATGTTTCCATTTTTTAGCCTAAATGAATTGTAGGCTACTAGAAGTTGTGTAAATTGAGTATATTTAGTCAGTAAACTTCCCTATCACGTTTCTCCTGGTAACCTCCAAATATTGTACTAACAAAGCTAATATAATCTTCCCTTTTCTTTTTTGTTTCCCAATCTCACCCCTGACCTATTGATTTACTCCAAAAGCAGCAATCGGTACCTGCAGGGATGTCCAAAAATTCTAGGGTTCTAAACGTTTACCACTGCTTCTGGACGTGATCACAAAGAGTACCAGATGGCAAATAAAATCGTGCATTTGTTTGTAACATAAATTTATTACAGTAAAATTATTTCCCATTTCACTCTTCTTCTTACTTAGTTCTTTTTTATTAAAAAAATATGGCCATATAGAACACAATTCCTAATAGTCAAATCTTGGACACAGCCTACATGTCCATCAAGATGAATGGATAAATAAAATGTGGCTTTTACACATAATGGAGTACTACTCTGCTATAAAGAAGAATAAACTTGAGTCATTTGTAGGAAAATGGATGCACCTGGAGACTACAATCTTAAGTGAAATAAGTCAGACACACAGGCTTAAACATGACAAGTCTCTCTTGTATGAGAAACTCAGAGTATAAAGAGCAAAATAAAAGATCCATAATAGGAATAGGGAGGGTGATCCTGCTCAAAGGGAAAGAGGATCAAGAGACGGAAGAAGGGAGAGAGGGACGGAAAGGGGATGAAAAACGAATTAAAAATGTGTTGTATACATGGACCGACTCTATGCAAGAAGTTTAAAAATTAGGTACTGCAGCCAAGTACAATTAAAAAAAGGGGGGGGAATCAAGAGATGGGCAGAGGAGAGGGGATGCAAAGGAAGGAATTGAGATGTACTACATATGTGTCCCAAGTCCCCACAAGGAATGCAAGCATTATGCAATACAAACGTGTCAACAACATAAAAATATATGTAGCTATTATCTAAGGAAGACAGAAGGCCAGTTAGCTCAGTTTCATTGTTTGAGCCTGACATTCCAACCCTCCAACAGCTATATTGATATGTACCCAAGTATTGTCCTTTCTGACATCATATTCAGAAATCAGAAGTACTGACCTAGATATCCTAATTTCTCCATGTAACATTTTATAGATTTTGCAAAAGGAGAACTTTTAGGAATTCGAGTTCTACTGATCTTAGTGTGTTTTGAAAACATGTCCCACGAAATTGTTAGCAAAGGGAATAGCAAAATTGATCAAGTTAAAATACTGGAATGAAAACAATATAGAATGTGATTCCCAGTAACATGTCTTTACCCTTCTCACCAAACCACGGCCTCAGGAAGACCAGCAGCAGCTCAGGACGATGGCAGATACCCTGGGGGATGGGGTCATGACACCTCAGCTGGCTGAGGTGATCAAACGACTGTGGCAAGACCCCGGGATCCAGGCCTGCTTCGAAAGAGCATCTGAATACCAGCTCAATGACTCCGCTGCCTAGTAAGTGACTCGTTTTCCTGGGGATCGAAGCTGACACATTGGTCATGAAGAACTGAAATTTTGCATTGTATACCCTTGTGAACAGCAATGAGGGCAGTGGATGACAGTATAGAGAAGTAAAAATGGACAAGGTGACCTGAATTGCACACAGTTATTGAAATAACTGATTTTAAGTCTGTTTGCCCTATATGATTCCCATGTGGTGCATATCGTCTCTTGATGAGAAAGAATTAAGTATTATGCACAGGGCTTAACGTTAACACAGCCTGGCCACGTGCATACTGAGATTTTGGGTTATTTATTTCATCTGTTTAATGTTACTGAAGTTATCTCTTAGAATAATTTCATTAGTGCCACATGCATTGATTTTATGAATATTGCCCATATTATGATAATTGTTGACCATGCAAAAAAAAATATGCACAGCAGTAAAATACAGAATGACTGATTTTCCAGGGGCTGGGGAGATAGCTCGATGGTGCAAGCGCCTGCCTGGCAAGTGCGAGTTCAATCCCTGGTACCAAAAAAAAAAAAAAAAAAAAGAATGCCTGATTTCCATCTCTAGGGAAAGTCTCAAAAATTTTTATAGGTAAACCAAAAGAATAAAATATTAACTTTTCTTCTGCTTAGAAGTGTCTTATGGACAAGGGTAATAAAACCTTGCTAAGGAAAATTGTTGAATGGACCTTGCTTTCTCCCAAAAATTAAGAGCAAATTTTTTTTCTAAAATAAGTGCTGAATTACATTCATATTGTAAACCTAAATATAAAAGTAGATTGGCAATGTTACATGCATATTTCATATAAATTGCATAGGAAAGGTCTCTAGCATTTGTTGCTTTATACTTAGGCATTTATTTATTTATGAAACTGAAGTCTTCGTTATTTAATCTGAGAGACCCTTCCAAGCCATGGCTGGCGATATAAGGAGACCATCAGCTCCAGCAGAGAGAGGCCTGGCAGGGATTGGCCAGGGAAATAACTTAGTTAAGATTGCAGGTTTGCTGGATGGGGTCATCTACTGTGCCATTTAAATTCACAGACTTCAGGAATCAACACTGGCTTTCATCAGGTGAATTACTATTTTATACAATTGGAAAAAGAATCAATTATTTTTAAGTGAACCAAGCCATATATATGAATGGTCTCTGGTCTAAGTTTGGACTACAATCTTGAACACACAAATGTGATATTTGTTTATTAAAATAAGCATTTTGAATGCCTCTGCTTTGCCTGAAATCATTTGAACACACAAATAAAAATTCATCAAAATGTATGTTTACCAAAGCTTTCATTTGGCTATCATTCAAATGAATTTAATTTCTATTTTGATAGGCAAGTTTATTTACTTTTTACTCAGGCATGAATTTACTGACCAATAATATACCTACAGTGTATGCAGACTTAAGTCAATAAAAAATTCACAGAGATTTGCCTCCCCAAATAGAAAATAAATTTTAAACACTAGCAAACTGAGGCCAATACTTTTTCTGATACATTTCAACCTTGATGTGTCATTCTTTTTTTAAATAAAGACTCTTCATTAGACTAAAACAATGGTGATACTTTTTTTTTACATTGTAAAAATTCTGAGATGTGATTTATTTTACTTTGTTTTTATCTATTTATTGTTTTGCTCTTGACCAAAACCTCTGTGGACTTCTTCCCATCCTTAGCTTGTTCAGGTTAAACGTGAAGAATAGATTACCATGTTGCTCTTGAATTTATTTTTTAAGGATAAATAACTTTGTTTTTTTAAGGCATTATTCTAGATGCTAAGATAAACAGTCCTTCAATTTAAAACCTGGAAAAAAAATGCACTTTTGAGCTGTACCTACTGTTCTGCTGACTCTCCCATTCTGTCTCAATGGATCTTCACCAACCCTTATCTTTCTTTAATTTATGGAAGCATGGGTCAATGTAATGGTCAAATTTGCCCTAAGACATTAAAATGCTACTGTTATTTATATTTAGTTTTATTTTTACAGAAATAGACACATCATCAGGCCACTAAAGCTTTAGTGACAAAAGTCTGCAACAGTGGTGTTCAAAGAAATTCAGCAATGAAACACTTGGGTTTTGGTTGATAGACATATTTGGTTTCAGGGATCAGGAAGCCGAGAGTTTTCCTTCCATGGATCTAACAGACTTGTAGAGGACACCACCACGCTAGATCCCGGAGGGTTAAGAGCGTCAGTAGTCAGCCGGATAGAGGAGGAAAGCCGCCCTGTCTTCCGGAGGGCGGAGGGCGGGTGGGGTGGACGCGGCGGCGTCGGGGAGGGTCCGCTGTGCCCCAGCCAGAGAGGGGGCCCTGCTCCTACTGGGCTGCCTGGCTGTCAGCTTGGTTCCTAGCCCTAAATTATGAGACTTCTGCAAAAATAACGACTTTCAGAGTTTGATTTTTAAGCCAATCACCCTCTTCAGCTCTGAAATGGCTAAGTGAAAATGACAGAATGCTGAGGACCAGTGACCACCGCTACGAGCGTGACCAGAGGGTCCACGTGTATCTGCAAACTCCCCGCTCTCCGGCTCTCATCGCTCTGAGAGCAGGGTGAAATGCACCAGTCCGGGGTGTATCTTTCTGAATGGACGCTAATCTAAGAGTTCACTCGTACTGAATCCTGGGGGCCTCCTAAGCACAGTTAAACATCTATCTTCTTGTTTTATTAGCTACCTTAACGATCTAGACAGAATCGCAGCTCCCACGTACGTGCCCAACGAGCAGGACGTTCTGCATTCTCGAGTGAAGACGACCGGAATCATCGAGACTCAGTTCTCCTTTAAAGACCTGCACTTCAGGTAGGAGCGCGTGCCGCCTGGGTATCTGGTCAACCGCGGGCAGCCCCACCTGGCTTGCTGGGCCCGGCCGGGATCCCGCGCCTCTGCTGCCCACGCGGTGGCCCTCGCCTCGCCCGCACCCGAGCCCCGCGTTGCTGGCTTTTGTTTTCCTCCTATTTAAAACTGCCCTTGAACTCTGGCTTTTTTAAAAAAGGCAATATATTTAAATAACACTTAAGCACAAGATACCAGCGACCCTATTTCCTTGCTTTCCAGTTTCCTATTTGGTTGAAACGTTTGTATCGAATCTGTTTGCTTAATTTAAAAAATTCAAATAATTATCAGAAGAGTGATTTGAGTATGAGGCTGCTGTTCCCTAGAATAACGAGGCATATTTTACAGACATGTTTCAGGTATGAGAATCAATCATTATTTTTCTTGTTGTTGCCTTCTCAAGTTTTTCCCTGAAATTTTACTGCAAAATCCCTGTGACTCTGTGTTGAAACAAAAACCCATAATGCAGTGTTAGAAAATATCATTTTGTCTTTATTCTCTCTCTATGGATTGTGGGTAAAGTGGAATATTAACTATTATTAACAAAGTCTATCTATATCCTTCCGGAATGAAAAAAATCAGTAACAGCATAATTAGCAAGGTCATTTATGGATCTAATAATGGGAACATTTTTAAAGAGTAGAAAACCTGGGGAAAAAAGTGGCCAAGAATTATTTATGGCCATTTGCAACAGGGGTGTAAGAGATTGGTAATTGGTATAAAATTTGTTTCACTGGGATAAAAACTTTAAAAAGTTTTGAAGCATGAAAACTGCTTTAGTTAGTCTAATTAGTATAGATAAGATTTTTCAATTGATCTGAAAGAAATCTTCAAAATTCACACTAAATTTCAGGCCCACAGATAGCTAATTTTCTGAAAGATAAGCCAAAGGTCAAAAGGACGGCACAGATTAGATCAGCATCCTCTTCTGATAGTGCAGTATAAGCTGAGAGCAGAGCTGGGTGTGGTGGCACATGACTACAACCCCGCCAGTGGGGAAGCTGAGGCAGGATGGCTGTGAGTGTGAGGCCCACCTGGATCACACAGTGAAACCCTGTTTCAAAAACACCAAATAAATAAGAAGAAGTTTCGATGAGAGCAGGCCTGGTTCTGCCCATTGTTTGGTTCCTCTTTGGTAACTACTTTCTCCAGATGACTGAGCTTTGACCCACTTTCTAAAGTTTTCCTGTGGGACCCAGTGTCCGATTCCCTCTCCCCTCTGCCCACCCTAACCCTGAGAGTGTGTCTTCCATTTTCGTCACACTCCCTTTTCTGTCTTACTCGTCGCTGCCTTTCCAAATTCCTGACTGCAATACTGAGGAGACCTGGCGGCAGCCTGGCGGGCAGTCTGTCCACAGTTCAGCCCACACTGGCTCCCCAAGAAGTAGCAGTAGCTCACACTTGCCCGCTGAGCTTGAGGCAAAAATAGGCTCAGGTGAAGTCCTGGCAGAGTTAGGGAACTTAATGTGTGGATCGTGAACTAGTATACATAATATAATTAATGTCACCTACTGATTATCTAAAATTCCATGGCCTTGGGTGCTCCTTACCACACTGACCAATTCAGTGCTTCTCAACAATGGTCACTTTCATAAATCACTTTGTGATCTGTTCTTGAACACCCCAAGCCTGGGCCCTCTGGACTGGCTCCTCGGCGCACCTAAAATGTTCTACCCTGGACCTCAGCAGGGCCTATTTCCTTCTCACTGTGAAAACCTCACCTCCCCATTCTATCTACCTCTCCTGCAGATCTCTGTCACTGTTGCCAGGAAACATTTAACCACAGGCTTCCTGGGCAGGAAGCTGAGGAAGGCAGGGTCTGGACCAATCTGCAGCCTTTGGTGATTTCTCCGGTTTACCAGGGCGGAGGTCAGCCCACTGATGCTATGGCACTGAAGGCAGAGGTAGGGAAGGCATGAGTGAGGGGCTCTCCCTAGCCACGCCACTGTGAGTGGGCTCCACGACTCACACACCATACTTTTGTTCCTCTTTCTGCCTCATCTTTCCTGAGCTCCAGGAAGCTGTGATCCTAGCTCTACCTTGGAGTTGATCACACGGGCCAATGTGGGGAAAGTGTTTAGTCAGATCTGCTGAATGGGAGGCACTGTGTGCACAACCTTTGCTTTGGACAAAACACCAGGTGTTAAAATATATTACGTTAGCGTTAGCATTGATTTGTATTCACAGAGCAGAGAGCACAGATCATTCCATGACTGTTTAAAATTGAATGTGTCATTTACATTTTAAACAGGAGCACCAAAATGAAAAATCTTCTCTACCAAACTAGTGTGTCATCTTCATGTACCCTCTGATTTAATGGAAATTACTTTCTGTTCTTATCAAACCTGTACTCCAACTGTCAAGCTGATAAAAAAAAATCGCCTTACAGTCTTTGTCAAGCCACAGCTCTAACATCAAACTGATAAATTATTTTTGTAGATGTTTGAAATACTATATAAGTAAGTGGAAAATTCAGTACCAAGGTGAGTCCTTCTGCTGTCCTATAGTTGTAGAACAAGTCCCAAGAACAAAAAATTTAAGAGATGGATCTATAAGGGTTAGCAAAATATTGTAGTGAGGGTTCTTTCTCACTAAATGCTCCATGGTTAAGAAACAGTATTGAAAGCAATTTGAACTCTATCGGACCTCTGGGAAAAAGGTCAGTCAGTATTACAACACAGGACTTAAAGTTTTGTAAGTCTAGCGTAACTGCTTTAGAGAATGCTTGAGCAGCACTGCGGAAGGGAATCAGTGAAAGATGAAACTGGGTGATCTTCCTTGTGTTCATTCATGAGGTCTCACAGTCGCTTTAGCCTGAGAAAGACACTGGTGGTCATCGTGGCGGCTACCTCGCCATTAAGGTCTGCCTTTCTCTGTTACAGCTCGTGTGCACCATGCATTAGTTCCAGGTGTGTTCACGATTAACATTACCAGAATAATATGTGACACAATGTCTCATTTATTCTAGAGATAGGTTTTGTTTTAGTGACTTCATGCATTCCAGTGTACAATAACAGAGGCTTCTCCAGTGAGCAATTCACATGACACTTACACACAGTCACCTGCTCAGTAGAAAGCAGGTAATTGAGAAATAATATTTACAATGAGGGAGATTTGGAGACCCTGGCTCTTTTGTGCTGATAAGTTATCTTGATACTTTTAAGTCATGATTTGGAAAAGGGTGTAGAAAGATTTCGGTGACTGTCAGAATCCATCCTTCTCCAGTTTCAGATCCAGGGCAAAGGGCAGATTTTATTAGATATTATGCTCTTGCCACGTAGTGTTGGTGCACATCTCTGGGCAAGCCTCTCTGGTCATCATTTAGGGAGTTATCCAAAGTCTGAGAAAGCCAAATAATTCAAAATGCATCCCTATTCAGATTACATCTTATTTTTATGCAGCCATATATGGAAGATGTTAGAAATGGTGACTTTTTAAAAATGTCACATGCTTGGAAAAATGAGCATTTGTTGTAACACCCAACATCGAATATACAGTCACTACCAAAACATTATTGATTTTTAGCTATCCTAGATTATGTGATAATTTTGCAGGAATTCCAAAAAGCAGATTATTTCACAGTTTTCTAATACAAAGTGTGAAAATTGTTTGTGGTCCAATACTTAACCAACTGTTTAACATAATCCCATAAAACTGAATAGCTTTCCAATTGCTTAAAATAGAACTATAAACTCAACTGTTTAGCACACTGGTTAATATAAAGTCATGCCAGCTCTGACGTCTTGAATTAATGCCTTACGCATTTTAACACATTGTCAAATCAGTTCTTACTTAAAAGTTTAGCCTGTTAATTTCTGGCTATATACTAAATCAATCTTCTTTTAACTTTAAGAACCTTACACAATTTAAACAACAGACCTAATAAGTAAATGTGTATTACCCAGAAGTAGGACCATAAGTTCCTTTTGACATAGTTGAAGTTTTGGCTAATACACTGAGGAATTAAGAATATTGAAACATTCACTCTTCTGATTACTGTCCATCATATTTGATCATAAACACTCAGGCAAGCAAGTTGGCATATTTTTTAATCTGGCTTTCATTTTGTTTTTCATAGACTGGCCATTACAGAATTTTATTGTTTGTGTTTCTCTTTTTATGTGTTGGGTAGTATACTTCTGTAATCAATATATATGTGCAAGTAATCTTGTGTGAAATCTCCAAATTGCTTTAATAGGTTGTAGTACTTTACATCTCCGTAAAATAGGTATAGGCCAGGTGTGATAGCTCATGCCCATAGTATCAGCCCTAGAGAGGCCAAAGCAGAAGGAGCATTATTTGTTCAAGGTAAGTACAGTTTACCTAGTGAGTTCAAGGCCAGCCTGAGCTACATAGGGAGACCCTGTCACAAGAAACCAAAAAATCAGTTAGGTGAAAAACTAAATGGAAAAGAGATATATCAGAAATCAATTACTGCAGTAATGGTAACAAAACCTAACTTTTCTCAGAGCTAACAGGGTGCCCAGGAGAGTTGGTGTGGCTGGGGTCCCCTTTGCTACCTGCACTTCAGGTCCCTGACTAACAGCAGGTGGTTGACATTAGAGAAACACTCAGAGTTCCCTCAATCTACGGCGCCCTCACCGATCTGCACAGAAAAAGTACCACGGATCAAGGGAGTCACAGATGAGATTAAAACATCGCATCTAAGATAGGCTTCCGAAGCCACCTCATCAAAGTGATTAAAGACTCAGGCATCTCTGTGCTCCCTGCTTAGAGAAAACACTAAGCATCTCAGAAATCGGAAAGCAGATGCCGCTCACACTGCCAAAATCCCACCAGGCCAAGGGTTCCACTGTGTAAGCCCCACGTCTTACCAGCTGTTAGTTCAGAAACGAACTAAGCAGCTTCCCAAGGCCTCGGCATCTGCTCTTCTAAAATGGGTGTAGTACTGTTTTCCCTTCCACCCCAAAGAGTTGTTATAAGGAGCAGAGAAGAAGAAAACTCTGGATATGAATTTACTTCTCAGGGGACACACGCGATTACAATAGGACTCGTACGCAACTGTAAGTTACCACGCTCCCTACGGTTACATAGCGTGGTTGTTTGTATTTGCCAGAAGAGGAGGAAAGCTGTTTCTTACCCCTGGTATGTACAGAGTCCTTGTAGGCTGCAAAGAAGAAAACCCATCTGGGAAGGTGGAGTTAGCTGCGAGGGCTGAGCTGGTGTGAACCTGGATTTCATCTCAGAACTTAGTCAGATATTTCAGTTTGGGAAAAGTCATCCAGAGATGTGAAATTCCTTTCTTTGTCCTCAGGAGTTTATGTCCTCTCTAAATTACACGCCTGCCTTTGATTTCCAGTGTCTTGATAATTCTTTCATTGTTTTGCCAAACACAAAACAACGTAAAACTACTTGCACAGAGAAAAAAGCATTATTCTCTCTGGGGTGATATACTTGGCGCCACGCAGGACATCTGAGCAGTTATTCAAAATCACCTTAAAAGAAGGATTTTTTAAAAATATTGGAATATGGTGTTGTTGAAAATATAAATGTGATTTATAGAAGAAAATATCCATCAGAACAGAGGGAAAGACATGGTTGGGAACAAAATTCAAGAAAAGGGGTTCAGTAGAGCGATAACAGGGACAGCGCATGTCCTGCTTAGCCGAGAAAATGTCGCCAAGGTGTTCTGAGCTCTGCCTCCTACAGCAAGACCTTTTCTGTTATGGAAACTGGATGTGAGGCTGTCCCAGCACAGATACCTCATCCCGTCTGTCACCTTCGTCCTGGTCCCATGATTACATGCCGTATAATCACACTATTATATTTCTTTGTCAACAAATAAAAGTGACCCGTAATTTATTAGTCATCCTACGGAGAGCAGGTGCACCTGCAGTCCAGAAGGGCCACCCTATCTCCATTAAACGAATGTCCAAAGCCTCTCAGAAATGTGGAGTTTGAAGTTTTTGCCCACGATCTGCTGGGCGATGTATAAAAGACACCAGTCTGACCTTTGCAAAGAAGGACAAACTGCACAGTGAAGATAATTCCAGTCCACTAGTGAGGGTTTGCGAGCTAATTATAAGCACTGGTACTACTTGGAACCTCAGGCCTAAGTAAACAGATTTCTATCTCAGGAGTTAATAACTTACACAGCACCTCACTCTTATCCGCAGAGCCCAGTGTGCCTGGGACATAGCAGCCTGGACAACAGCTAATTAAATTGACAAGCCTTGAACAAATTGCTGAAGAGCCCATCTAAAAAATAAGAAGTGTTATTGCATCTCTATTATAAATTCATAGTGATGTTTAAATGAATTGCTTGGAGTAAAAGTCTTATTGTATGTTTGGTAAATGGTAAACCCGTAAGGATGTTACAATAAACCCATTACAATTGGTGACATAAGAATTTAAGAAGGGAAAGAAAAGAAAACCATGATCTGAATTGTTTCCATTTCCCCCACATTTTCTGATTCATGGCAATTTCAATAAGGGCAGATGAATGTGTATTTTGAAAAGTCTCAAAAGAAAGAAACATAAGGTTGTTTTCATACATTAACAATATGTTTGACTAAAAATTTAAAAATCTGATAAGAATGCATACCTATTTTCCTGCTTCCATAAGACTATTAACTGTTAAAAATAAATGAATTGGCTTATTTTCACATAATATAATCTTAAAGACAAAGTTATTTTCCTTTCCTTCATTTATTTTACCAGTCTGAGAGTGCAGAGGGTTTAGCTAGTGGCATGTGAAGTGTTCTTTATTGACACTGAATGCGATTTTCCAAACCACATAACTACTGAAACACTAGCCCTTATTACCAATATTATAAGAAGTTTTTTCTTTCAATCTACTACTAAATGAAGGAATTTTGCATTTTTGATGCAAAATCAAACTCCTAGAGACCAAGAGATCTCAGAAATGAAAAGATGTGTTGAGCTATAATGAATTCCAGCCAGGAAGAAAGAACCAGAGCAGGGACAAATCCCCCAAGCCACCAGCGTGACAAGGTGGCACCCGCAAAGATCCTTGCTGAGCTCTGAAGCCACAGTGTCTTAGCATGAAGATTCAGGGAGAAGAAAACATAAATCGCTTATATTGAACTTACATGGAGCAGAGATGGGGGAAGGACAACACAAAGTAGGCCAAGTGTGAGGGTAAGGAGAAGGGTACGGGAGACTATTTGTTTTTCTTTGGTTGGATGGAGCGCAGCCAAAATGCAGTTATACTGATGGCCATTCTCCTGCGGACCCAGTCAAGGATTTCAACATGGGCTTAGGTGGCTGTGTAGGTTTTGCTAGATTTTTGAGTTGGTCTGGCCCAAAACTGTTGGCTGAACTGATTCTCAATCAATCTTCCCTCCTGTGTGTAAGTAAATTTAGGACAACTCATATACATGGGAGAAAAATTAGTGTGTGTGTGTATATATACACTATAATATATATGTCACTAAGTATATATATATATATATAAATATATATACATATTATAGTATATATATTAGTATATATTATAGTATATATATGCACTAAGTATATGATTTCAGTTCTCATTTTTCTCCCATATATGTATATTAGTATATATATTATCGTATAGTGTGAGTACATATATTATAGTGTGTGTATATATATATATATATATATATACACTAAGTATATAATTTTAGTTCTCCATACTTGTTCTCTACTGGGTCACACTGGAAATGTGAAGCATGGTGTCATGGACTTTCGATTATCTTCAGTATCTCGGCACCAGGTGATACTCATTATCTCCAGACAGTTATCACCCTTGAAATCTGCAGAGCTTGGATGTTTTCTGATATGCAGTGTTCTGGCCTTCACACTATTGCACTGGCACTGTAGCTTATTATTTGCTCCTCATCTTTGCTTTAGTAATCTATCTTGTGGACTCAGATCAAAGCGACTTAACATAACAACAAACAATGTCAGTTCCCCTCCTAAAATCTACCCCCATCCCACCTGCTACCTGAAAATCTAAATTTCTCATGGAACAGGCACCATGCGGTCAGCCTGTGTCGCCCGTCCCCACACTGCCTCCTGCCTCAGCTCCCTGCCACGCTGCCCGTCTCCTGCCTTAGCCTGCCACGCTCTTCCCCCACTTTGCTAAGCTCAATCCTCCTCCCGCTAGGGGTTTCACACTTCTGTCCTCTTGTGCTGTTTCTGATGACCCCATCACACACTGCGTTCCTCCCCTCCCCTCCCGATTCTGTACAGGTATTTCAAATCTGTGCCCCCCAGCACACACATAAACCAACACCACTCCCAGCAGATCGGAAGCATCCTGAGAAAAACATCCTTGATACCTGGTGAACAATCAGCATTCAATCACCTTGTATTGAATGAGGGAGTTGAAGATGCCTGTGAAGTCACTAACTCAGTGGTTTCACCATAATTTTCATGTTTCTAAGACTATTATCTTGAACATGCTGTCTTCCCTCTGGCCTTGATGTCTTCCATATGTGCTTTGTATAAAAATTGTCCCTGCCTTACCCTTAACCTAGAATCTACTCATTTATTTACAAATGTTCGCGCATATATGTTATATGTCAGGCATGGTGCAGACACTGGAAACGAAGGAGTGAGGAGGACACAGCACCTTCCTTCAGGAGCCCCGTCCCCTCTTAGCGGGGTGGAGAGATAGGAAACGTGTGAGGAGTTTCTAAAACAGCTAGTGATTAATCTTTATGCTGACTATACAGGAAAGCTAGTGATTGCACAGAGAGTACTGGGGAGTAAGGCAAGTCAGGATTTACATGCACTCTCAGGAGAGGTCTTCCATGAAGATGCTGTAGAATTGACATTATATAGTATATTCTAATATATACACACTATAATTTATATACTAACATATATGCACTATAATTTATATACTATAATATATACTAATATACATATATGAGAGAAAAATGAGAACTGAAATTATATACTTAGTGTATGTATATATTCTATGATATATACATACATATATATATACAATGAATGTTTATTTTTCTGTAGTCCTTGAGCTGCAAGTCAATAGAATATTTTACAATCAATAGAAAGCAAAAGAATGCCTCTTGAGGGCATTGGCACACCCTCTTATGACTTTTGATGTTAACCTTTATGCAGATTTTGAAGGATCTCTGCAAGATTCATTTTTCATTTGATTTTTTAAAGGATGTTCGACGTGGGTGGCCAGAGGTCGGAGAGGAAGAAGTGGATCCACTGCTTCGAAGGGGTCACGTGTATCATATTCTGCGCCGCGCTCAGCGCCTACGACATGGTCCTAGTGGAAGACGAGGAAGTGGTAAGTCTCGCGGTGAGCCGAGGCCGGAGTGAGGTCTCTGCCGCCTTCACCGGCGCAGCAAAGGCCGCCAGAGCCGGGCGGGCTTCTCGCTGTCATTCGCGATGCCCAGGTTTCATGCCGCGTGAGTCCCCGTGCTCCACACGCTCGTCCTTTCTGCCCCACAGAACAGAATGCACGAAAGCCTCCACCTGTTCAACAGCATCTGCAACCACAAGTACTTCGCCTCCACCTCCATCGTCCTCTTCCTCAACAAAAAAGATCTCTTCCAAGAAAAAGTAAACAAGGTGCATCTCAGCATCTGCTTTCCGGAATACACTGGTGAGATTGCTTTGACTCTGTAATAACAAATTGTTATCAAGGCGTATAGCTTCGTACCTGCATCTGAGCTTGCATATTTGCGAGGGTGAGTCACAGGTCCATAGTGGAAACGTGCTCGAGACTCACACCCAAGAGATTCTGACAGATAAGGAGGAATCGTCTCTGTACTGGTTATAGGAATGCAAGTCCCCACTGGGCACTTGCACAAGCTCACACAGATGAGAAAGCGTCAAGTGACGTCACAAACTGTACTACCTCTGACACGGTGATGGGGATGCAATTTTCATTTCAGACAGGCATTTTTTATGTGCGTCCTAATGAAAAGCATAATGCTGTATTAGCCCTCAGTGCCTTTTTGGTGCCTGAATTGTTACAGAAGGGCAGAACAAATGAGTTCAAGAGTAGTACTGTAGTATCTTCATTGTCTTGTTTTGCTAGGTCCCAGAATTTTAGTGCCAATCCTGTTAAAATAGGTCAAATTCCAAAGAAGTGCTGTTCTTCCTTCAGTGACAAAGTTTTGTTCATACATAGTAGGATGCTCTGTCATTGATGAAATTATACAAGATGAAATTATGTATGATTGAAACAGACTGCATCTAACCTCACTCTTAGGTGTGTGGGAAAGCCCAGATGTACCAGGAATGTGACAGGTCATCAAAAATAGAGGTTTGTGCCGGTTAATCTGCAACTAGTGCCCATGTCATCATTATATGATCATAAATTTATTCATATGCTTACACATTTATCATGTTATTTAATACAAATATAATTCTAAATTTAATACTCTAAGTGTACGCATAAGTAACACATGTAAACTTATCTACATCTGTTTAAAAGCAGAGTTTCTTAGAGAATCTTTTAGTTTGAAAAGAAATGAACTTTTGAAGCAAAATGTACCAGGAGTTCCCACATACTTCTGCTCCCAGCTCTGCCCACGGCTTCCTCTGTCGCTAACATCTTGGCTACCTGGGTAGAATCAATGGATTGACATCAGCATATTATTAACTACAGTCCAAACTACAGGGTTCACTCTGTGCGTTGCACACTTACTTGTGTTTTGCCAACTACCTGTCATTTATCCACCTAGGCTGGTCGGTGTTCTATTACTACAGCAGATATTTGAAATACAGCTACTTGTAAGGAGAAAGGGTTTTTTGCTCACAGTTTTGGGGATTTTGGTCATGGTCACTGGCCTTGCTACTCTTGGGCTGGTGGCCAGGAGTCCATCCTGGTAAGAGCATGGGGTAGAAGAAGCTTGCTCACCGAAGGAAAGGAGAAAGAGGGAGGAACCCAGGCCCCTCCGTCCTCTCTGGGGTACACCCTTGATGCCCTGAAGACCTCTTAGAGTCTGCTGCCTCCCACGGGCCCCAAGCTGAGGGTTGAACCTTTAACACAAAGGTCTTCGGGGATGTTTCCGATCCAAGCAAGAAGAGCAGCATGAGGGGTGCTACCCAGGCAGGCCGGCTGCCCTGGGAACCCCCGGGCCCTGTGCGTTTCTGTTTTTTCCTCCTCTTATGCCCCTGGGGACCACTGGTCATTTGTTTGGACAGCTTTGGATTTTGTGCAGTGTACTTCCCTAGCACAGAGTGTAGCATTTTCTGCCTTTTTTTCTCTTCCATTTAAGTTTCCTGTGCTTTTTTCTTTTTCTTTTCTTTTTTGGTGAGTTGGTAGCTCATTTCTTTTTATTCTTGAATAGTATTACATTCCATATACAAACTTCAGTTTGTTTATCTTTTTACCTATTGAGAGACATCTTGGTTGCTTCCACTTTGCAGCAATGATTCTAAAAGCTGCTGTGACACACACGCGCAGGCTTTCGTGTGGACAAAGGCTTCCGTTTCTGGACTGCGTGGTAACAGTGCGTTTCACTACATAGGAAGCTGCAAAGCTGCTTTCCAAAGTGACAGCTCCATTTTACAGTCCCAAGAGTAATCAATGAGAGCTCCTGGGATTCCACACTCTGAGATGTTTGATTTTCCCAGTGTTTTGAATTTCAGCCATGTTATTTTTTTTTTTAGAAACACAATAATTTTTTTTATTTTATAGATAGTAAAATCCAACAGAACATAACAGAACAAAGTCAATCAAAACAAAGCAATACAACTTGTACAGAACTTCAAAGAAAGATAATGTGAATACAATAGCTTTTAGCCATGTTACGTTTTTGCTTCTACGCTTTAATGTATCTTCAGGACTGGAGACTGAACACAAGCTGTGCTCATGCCAGGCGTGCGCTCCAGCCCTGAGCCACATCTCCAGCCAGTCCTGTTTCATGATTTTGAAGACTTTCGCCTAGAATTTTACTCCTAATAACAGTAAAGTGAGGGCCAAATAAAACCCTTACCTGCAGGGATAAATTTTATGGTTGTTTCTATGTCAAACTCTTACGAAGCACACTCTCTTATGAAGCCAATCATTAGGTCACTTTTTACTGCCTTATATTTGTTATCCCACCTATTTTATTTCTTCTTTTTCTCAATTAGACTACTGCACATTCTGCCACTAAGCGGTCTCAAGCACCTCTCTCATCCATGGCTCTACCAACCCTCAGTCAAGAGTTTCACTGCCTGCCCTGCTCAGCGCTTCTGTTTAGTTAACATCATAGCCTGGGACCTGCCCCATTTCATCTGTTCTATTTGATTCCTACAGTGCATCTACGGCAGTCATTTGCTCCCACCTGACCAGTCCCTCCCAGCCTAGTGAGATAGGCCATTCTCCCTTGCTGTTTCTGGCTTTCAGTCCCAGTTTTTGTCCTCTTTCTCCTAAACTATATCTCCAGGTGCAGCTTAAACACTGCCTCTGTTAGCTGTCTGATCATCTAGTGTTCCCGCTATTTCTCTTTCCCTTTGTGTCACATGCATGCACACCCACAGAGGTTTAAACAGGGTCTGATATGCACATGCATTTGTTTTAGTCCCTTGCTGTGTAAATCTGTCAGCACTTCCATGTCTTCGGAGCGGTCTGATGCAGAGGTGAATTTTACCCCCCAACCCCAGCGGGGTGCGTGTGACTTCCAGCCCAGTATATCACATCACTCCCTGATAACCAACCTTTGCCATTTGATTCTGCAGTAGTTGGTGCTTTAAGGAGCAGTATGCAAAGTCAAATTCCCAAACTTACTGGTAATGTTTATAGTAGAGTTCTACAGTTCGCAGCATGCAATTAATGTTTGCTCCTTTAAAACTTTGTTAACAAGGCCCAAATACCTTTGAAGATGCAAGCAACTACATCAAAAACCAGTTTCTGGATCTGAATTTGAAGAAAGAAGACAAAGAGATTTACTGCCACATGACCTGTGCGACGGATACCCAGAATGTCAAGTTTGTGTTTGATGCAGTTACAGATATAATCATCAAAGAGAACCTGAAAGATTGTGGGCTTTTCTAATTAATCCTTTCCTCTTCCACTTTTGCTCACTCCCCAATCTTTTCAAGATAGAAAACAAAGGGTGCTATGGGATTAGTTTGAATAGATATTAGCTTATCTAGAAATGTAACTTGCATTATAAAAAAGGTCCCACCCAAAATGTTGATGTTACCGTCATTTGAAGTCAAATAAGCTTCAGTTTCTCAGTCACGTGGAGCACAGGGTCTCTGATGTCATCAGATCTAAACACTGATACATTTTGGCAGGTGTCAGTGATACCAAATTTTCTTGGAAGTAAACTTCTGTAAGCGGGTTATTTTTTTTCATAGATTCATGAAAATGTGAGTCTTCCACGACATTTCCATGACCCAGATTTTAAGAGGCTTCAATGTGACTGACGATGCGGCCAGGCCTGCACTGTAGAGGCTGTTCATATGGTCTGAGCATTGTATTAGTCAACTGAGCATCTGCAGATGGAATATTCACTGCACGTGTTCCTGTGGAAGGGCAGTTCCATGTCCAGAATAAGTGTATCAGCTTTATTTGCTAAATGCTGCCCTTAGAAGTCCTTAAAGATAAATTTACCCTTGGAGGTGATTTTTTCCTTTTCTCTTTTCTTTTTTGGAGGGTACCAGGGATTGAACTCACAACCTGGTGTTTGCCAGGCAGGCGTTTAAGCCACTGAGCTAGAAAATTTAATTATATACCTTTTTCCACTGTCTTGGTAGAAGACAAGAGAAAGGATATGTTAGATGCACAATGTTAGGCTCGGGTGAGCACCTGGACGGTAGCCTTCAGCAGAGAAGTCAGGCCCCACTTTACATTCCGCACTGGTGTGGAACATTGTCAAGTAGGAATGAGCAAACAGGAGATTTTTAAAATATAACTTCCAGTTTCTGCATTTGTACTTGATGGCACTTGTATAGTGGTGCTTTGTTTTGTTTTATTTTTTTGGGACTGAAGATCGTGGTACTTCTAAATATTATACTTGATTCTAATAGGTTTACTTTTACCAGGCTTAATTGTTACTTTATAAACTATTTCATATTATTTATGGAGATAAGAGATGACTTGTGTGTGAATGTGTGTGTGTGTGATATTTTGTTTTTTGTTTATTTGTTTTGTTGTTGTTGTTTTGCAAAGTGTCGACTATTTCCAAACCATACCCTAGGGCATGACTGCATACCAGCTTTGCTGCTACCCCATGAGAGGTAATATCGTAAGTCAGACTACGAGATCAGCGTGCACCATTAGTAATGATTCTTAAGAGAAATTTAATTAGATTTTTACAAGCTAAGAGAGATGCAGAGAACCTAATAAGCAGTTTGCCCATCTATTGTTCTGTGGGTTTTCATGGCCCTGCCCGCAGCGTGACACCTTCCCTGCGTGTAACACATTTCCATCCTGAACAGGGAAGAACGATCATCACTCAATAAATAATTTTTACTAGAATGTCTGTGACTTCCCTCCCCAAATTACAAAAAAAGTTAAAAAATACAATAAAACAAAGAATGAATTATATTTAAAACTTAAGTTTAAATTCATTTGTAGAACATAAATTATTAAAGAGCCCAAAACACCAAGCACAGAAACACATCAGAGATCCTTGAGTTCAAGCATCTAATGAAGTCGTGTGGCCCAGCAGGTCCCTCTAGGGTTCAGGCCAGTGTTTTGTTAGGTGACATTCAGTGACCTGAGACTTTAAATTGAGATGATGAGTACTGACCTCTCCTGCACTGGGTGGTTCCTTCGGATGGTTTGCTTTCCGTTGTGCTGAGGGCTGAAGGCTTGGCCGCCCATAGCCTGAGCTACACTGTTGTTCTCACAAGTCGCCTGACTTTTTCCTCCCTACTGCACTGTAACCTCCTTTTTATTTTTTTTTTCTATAAGTGATAAAAAACACGTATTATTTGAAAAGTAGATATTATCATTCCTTACATATCAGTTGATTTTGTTTTGAGGCAAGACCCTTCTTCATCATCCAGTCTGGCTTTGAATTCACGAGAGTCCCCTCTCCTCCACCTCCCAAACAGATGGGGGCACAGGCCCAGAGCCCGCGCTGGCTTGGGGGTGGATCCTCAGTCTGAGTTAAACTGTACAGTCCTCTTTCAGACAGAAAGGGTGGGGTCCAAATAGTTCAACTTCCCTTTGGGAAAAACTACATAATGCGTTTTGTAAACTGTATCCGTAACAAGTGACAAGCATGTGTATACTTTATGAAATACTGTTCTACACATGAGGATTTTAGAAACAACATTAAATGATCAAACCAAAAAAAAAAAAAGGAAGCCAGTTTAAGTTCTCTAAGACAAGAGGCTGAGGTAGGTGGAGCATTGTGAGTTCGAGGCAGGCTTGGGCTACAACGCAAGCGCAAGGCCGGCCTGAGCTACATAGTGTGACCCTGCCTCAAAAAACCAGGGCCTGGAGTTTGGCTCAGCACCTTAAGTGCCTGCCCTGGTTCAATACCCGGTGCCGCAAAAAAAAAAAAAAAAAGAAAAAAATTTCTTCCAATCTTAAGATTCAACATGTAAACATCTTTTCATCACAATAAAAAATATTGCCCTGCTAAGCAATGAATTTTAGTTAAGGAGAGAGAACTTTAGGCAGAGAAAGCAATAAAGACTTTTGTTATTCATTTTATGACTGAAATCTTTAAAACTTAATATTTTGTTTCACTTTTTTAAACTTTTATTGTGAAAAGTTGGAGGAGATGCACAGCATTTTGATCTAAAGACCATAACAACAAAAACAAAAACAGACCATAACAAAATGAATATATGAGAAGATTTGCTTTCACCTGAGGAAACTCCTGTTGTGAACAGCAACATTAAAGTTGCTTAAAATTCAAATGCCCACTTTAATTGAAAATTCAGTTTTCTGATTGTACAGTCGATGCCTTGATTTCAAAGCATCCCAAAGGAGTCGGTAGTTTAGCTCAGTGGTATAGTGCTTTCCTTGCATACACAAAGTCCTGGGTTCTATCCCCAGCACCATGCACAGATGGACGGACAGACAGAAGGACAGGTAATAAGACAGACAGACAGATAGATAAAAAAAAGCATCTTAAGCAGAAAATTCAATCACATGTTGAAACAAATGAAAGACATTCAAACAAATAAACATGAATGCCTCTCAAACATAAGACGGTGTCTCCTTCTGCTGCTAGAGATTTCTCTTCCAGACTCACGAGTGTGCCCCAGTCCTTTTGCCTTAGACTTTCACACCCTCGTCATGTTTCCTTAGACCTTTGACACACCCAGCTCGTTCACAGCTCAGGCTTGCCCAATTCAGTCATGCCGCTATCTCAGGGACCTGGTGGAGACTTGAATCCAGCAAGGTCATTAACAATCAATCTTTTCAGACTTTTGGCAGAAGCATAAATGGGTCAGTAGATGAGACTTTGAACCCTGGGACTCGTCACTATAGAGATAAGCAAAAAGGATTATTAACTGAGGAAGAATACCTTCGCATGAAAATATTATGAAAGCCGTCAGCTTTAAGAAGCTCTATGAAAAATGAGTTTCAAATAATGTGGAATCTCTAATATTTATCATAAATGTCTAATACGCTATGGATTAATAAAATCTGTAAATACTAAATCTTCATGCACACCATAAAAATGGGCAAACAAGTTTTTTACACCACAGATCTGTTTTACTGCAGGTATTTTTACCTGATCCATCATCCTGTTTAACCACAAATTGTGTTTTTGGGTACTTCTAGAGAATCACTCAGGCTTATCTTAGCCAAACACTATGAACATGAGGAGAAATAAATCTTTTGCTTTGATTTGTGTGTCTTTAGCACTTTAGACGCAGAACTAGACATGCAGGTGGAAATGCATGACCGCTATACAGAGAATATGTATAAGCATTATGGAAGAAATCGCGAGTTACATGACTTACATTAATTTTTTATTTTTTTTAAATAGGAGACAATCCTGTTTTGGATGGAGTAAATCTCACTAACATAACCAGAGTCCTTGTTCTCTGAATGCTTTTTCTGATTCTCTTATGGACTTGTCAGTAGCCACATGGGGGCACACTTACATCATGTATTTTTTAACCTAAATGTTGCAAATATAAATTTGGGTTATTGATAACTTTAAAAAAAACAGACAACAAACTCCAGCTAAGAATAAGTGCATTTTGTGCTTTCAGCTCCATTGTATACAATATCTTCTGATAATCATGATGTGCGATAGCTTAGCCAAATTCATGAGTAGCAAAGCTATTGAAACAGCTCCAAATGTGTGGTGCTATGTAGACAAATAATCTGTTCTCATGATCTTGTTATATTTTTTATCATTTATGAGCTGTTGTTTAAAACTAAGCAACCATTAATTTTGTAGAGTGTGCTTTTCCTTTAATTTGCATTGTGTTTCAAATACTGATTAGCTCTCAGTAGAGGAAAAATAATTTGAAGACTGATAGCTACTCGGTTTGCAAGTTGTAATTAATGGGCTGCCTATTAATGTGTCTTTCCAGTAAATCAAAGTAAAATTCCATTGTGCTAAAGCATGAACTATCTCATTATTCTTCTCATTACAACTTCCTTAAATCCTACTCCATCCGATCAAGAGGAAAATGGGGCTCTGTGACATTTCCCTTATGACGATTGCTCCTGCCAACACATTTTGCATTAGTAATAGCACATTTTTTATTTTAAGCTACATTTGTCACACTAGTTAAGCAGTAAATAGACTCACATGAAAGAAAAAGGAAATAAAAAGACACTAACTTACTCTAGAGGGACAGGAATGGCCCTTTAATTATTACACTTTCCTGAAAAGGAATAATATATGAGATAAACAGGCAAAGCCACTATTTTCTTTGAAAAACGGTCATGCTGCTCATGCTTAAATAAAACCAAGCACATACATGTGACTGGAAAACATTTTTCAGCATATGTTGCTGTGAGCTTTCTCTCCTGAAAATGAAAAAAACAGCCAACTGTTAAGTTGCATTATGATATCAAGACCAATCAAGACCAAATATGAAGAATATTCATATTTTAACACATTAAAAGTCTTCAAATGGAGGACTAGTGTTATAAAGTGTACCATATGAAGAATCTGCCCAGAACACCAGAAAAACTGATCATCTATACTACAATTACCTTATTCAATCAAAAACCCTGAATATTTTATTTCACTTAAAAATATTGATAGAGAAATGCACATTTAGATAAAACACAAAGAACGTGAGATAATTTACCACTGAAGAAACAACTGTATTTCCCTCAGAATTCAAGTCAGCGGCTCTATCAGTTCACAGTGCAGCCTCGAATCCTTAGTCTCTCCTAGACTGGAAGCTCCGGCACGGAACAGGGGTGTTCACCTGTGTGATGCGCTCCCCACGGATACCAGCAGCAGAGACATCATCATTTCTACCCTCAAAACAAAAAAAGATGCACATGCACCGTTTCTACCACATGAGAAAGAGACAGGAAGGCTTGTACTTTTTCCACCATTCTGTTCCATGTAAATATGAGCGAAGAGCGGCCGTGGGGTTCAGGACATGCTCCCTCCAATACTTTGGTATTTGAGAAAGTAGCAGAGGCAGGAGGGTTTCTGTGAGCTTCTCCCTCCCTCCTCTGAAGCAGGCCATGACAAAGCTCTGTGACCTTCCTCCAAAGTCAGTCACGAGGCCAACAGGGGTCTTTCTTGTATCCAGAGGGAAGGAGCAAAGACACAGTGGTGCCCAGAGAGGTCTGAACAAGCAGGCCCAGCCAAGTGCCCCTTTATCTGCCTGCGACTCCCTGCGTGCAGTCACAATTTGCATGGCTAGCTAGTCTTTATCAAACAGAAGCAGAAGCATGTCGTGTTCCCTGTTTCTTTGAGTCTTTGAATCTGAAGGGTCCCATGTCACATAAAACTCATGCTAAATAAATCGGGCTCTTCCTTTCCTGCTAACATGTCTTTGGTTATAGAGGTCTCAGCCGCAACCTCATGGTAAGTGAAAAAAAGGCACTTTTCTCCTACAAGTTCTTCATCATTTTAAGCAACAACCATGTCACTTTTTCTAGGGTTCTTTTAAACCTTAAAACAGTAGTGGAAGTACCTGGGCAATTATAGTCTGAACTCTGCACGTGTAGACGCTACTTTAAACACTGAGTTTTCAACAGAAAACTACTAACCAGGTATTTCATTGTGAATCTGGGACCGTAGGTTCTCCTGAGTTGTATTTTCCCTATGAAAGGAGGTGACAAGACCACTCTAGAGAATCCAGAGCCGGATGCTATTCCTTGATCTAAAATCCCAGTTCCAGCTTCCAACCTCTGTGGGACCCTGAGCCATTGTTTATTTTAGGTGGTCATTTCCCATCTCTCAGGAAGCTTCTGAACCAGTAATTTATTTTGGAAACTGATACCAGAGCAAGTTGAAAGGTTACTAAATTAAAACTCAAGCAGGAAGAGAAAGTCTGCAAAGAATTTTTAATGAACATTTGAAATATGAGTTAAATGTCTAAAAATTATTATTTCTTCTCCTTGTCAGTTTTAAACTGAGGGGTTGAAGGTCTTATTTATTCCTGGGAGGCTCCAAGTACTTAACATTTCCCCTAGTGAACATTTCTCAGTGGCAGTATTTCACTGTGGAGCCCCATAGACCAGGGGTCCCCAACTTCTTGGTTCCACGGACCAGTTTCCTGAGAGACAGTTTTCCCACAGACCAGGAGTGCAGTTCACCTGGATGAGTCACAGATGGGTCACAGATCTGTTCTTTCCCAGTTTGGGGGAGTCTTCCTTCTGTGCAATGCTTAAGCTCTTTGAAATGTGTGATAGGTGATCATGCACCAACTGGGAGGACCCAACCCGGCCTCAGTCTCCTGCAAAATCTCTGCTAACGTTGACATGTGTCAGGAAATGCCATTGCTCACCTATCACCCCCATCATTGCAATTTAGCTTTGAATGGAGCCACTTTATCGGCCAACTTGAACACAGTATTCATTCCCCCCTACAGGGACGGGGTGAGTTTGCTAAGCAGGTGGAGTGTGTCAGACGACTATGCGAGTCTAACAACCCATTCTGTCACTGAAATGTGCAGCCAGTGGTGACTGCTTTTCTTAGAAGAAATCTCTGGAGCAACTCAAATAACTGAAGAACTCTGGCCAGTGATCCAACTCTAGAAAGTCATCTCACATCTGTGGTGCAAGAGAAGATGTACATGCACTGTGTTCCTCTCCTCACAGAGCAGTGCACACAAACGTGACTCGCGGGCAGGCACTTCAGTGTGCTCATAATTTTAATCATGCCTTGCAAAACATCTATCAGTGTAGGTGTCATTTTTAGCTAGACAGCTTTTCTCAATGGGTGACACAGTGCATAGACTCAGTCAGAAATGACCTCTTTGACCTGAGTCAAGAACCCAGAATACCATCCGATTTTAACAGCCACTCTGTCCATGCACTCACTGACACAAAGTGACCCATCCAGTTTTCCCAACATGCAATCATTCAGTGACTTGAACAGGTCTGCCACCGTGCTGCTGGCTGGCCACAGAAGTAGACATGGTATCACCTCGTGCATGCCTTCCTGAAAAGATATATTGCACCAAACAGGCACTGTTGACTTGTGGTTAACTAGTCTCTTGTTAACTAGCATTGCACACTGGACAACCTGGATTGTGTATGACAGAGACTCACAGATCCTCTCTGACAATTGTGCCTCTCGATACCCTGCTACTTCATCAATTCATCTGGTTAGGCCGCCAGGCAAAAGAGGAGCGCATGCTGCTTTCCGAATGGCAGCCTCTCCGGAAGGTCACGGTAAACGTCCTTAGCGCAGGCAGGAGCAGCTCTTCACCCAGAGCAGAAGGCTACTGAGCATCAGCCCTGGGGTTAGTCCCTACGCACGAGTCTGCTGCCTACGGAACAAGGTTACACTGCCACGCCTGATACCTGATTCTGCTTCATGGTCTGACAACTGTTTACCCTTTTAGCTCCATCTCCTGCAAGTGTAAATCCAAATTCACTGGCAAACACCCTCTCCCTGAAAACACTCGTCTTTATTGATTTATAAACCCCTTTATTGATTTATTAACTCAACCTTTAGACTTTTTTTTCCCCAGAAATGCTCTTCTCACCTGCCAGGTCTTGCTGCCAACCGATCATATGTGTTCCCTGAGCACCTTGTGTTTCCTTCTTCAGTCTCCAATTTGTGATCCTTCTGCCTCAGCCTCCTGGAGTGGTAGGACCATAGATGTGCCACTACACCCAGGTCAGAATCTCAACCATGATTTTTATTTGTTTATTTAGTCTTTTTGAGACACAGTCTCTCTTTCCAGTTCAGCTGGCCTTGAAGTTCACTTTGTAGCCCAGGCTGGTCTCAAATTCACAAGGATCCTCCTGCTTCAGTCTCCAGAGTGCTGGGATTTCAGGCATGTGACATCATATTGAGCTGCAACCCTCATTTTTAATTTTCTATAATATATGTATATACTTGCTCTTAAACTTCTTAGGTTCTAAAATATTCTCATGCAAAAAAAGCTTCTTTCACTGAGTATATAACAATATTTAATTATGTATAATAAAATTAATTTGAAAATCAATAAATTATTGATGGAATTTGGCAATTATGTCAATTAATACTAAAATTTGAAATGAATATTCATGTCTTCATGCTAAAAGAGTAAAAATGTTCAATGTATTATGTGCACCAGTTTTTCAAATCTAGATGTCTGAGGGTTATGATTTTTATATAAAGCCTAAAATTGTATGTACAATATATCTGTGTTTGTTTCTGCATTTATGCACACAATGTAATTTAGAGAAATCATCCTAAAATCCTCCAGTTCCCAGTTTCCTCTATTGTCCTTTTTTGGATTTATAAACTGACCAAAAACAGCAGCTCTCAGAAGTTTTGTCTGCTTGATGTACAGAATGAAGTCACGTTTCTGAATATAATCTATGATATCATCTCACATTCATGAAGACTCAAAACACTCTTGCTATTTATAATCAGAGAAACGTATGCACGTTAAATTGTGAAATCTACCATTTAGTTTATCCCTTCTTAAGATCACAAATTTAGCTAACCTAGTTAAGCTTTGTAAATTTTTGTACACATTCCTGGGATTTCTTTAATAAAATTTAATTAAAAACTCTAAGATCCAATGAATTTTTATTGCTCATGTACTCAGTTTGTGTGGTCTCTCAGATCTGTTTATCTTCCAGACACAGTAATCGTTTTACTTTCTATTTTTAAAGAGATTTGAAAAGCAAATTTTCCCCTTCCACAATGATCGGATCAAATTATAACCAGTTTACAATCTATTACGCTCACACAGAGATTGAATGGTGAACACACACAATTTGATTTTCTGATAATTATGTAAGCCTCCAAATGCACCATGATATTCACCTGCTGGAAACATCATTTCCTGTTTGAAAGCCTTCTCTCTCTCTCTCTCTCTCTCTCTCTCTCTCTCTCTCTCTCTCTCCCCCTTTTTGTCTTAAAGTCGTACTGCTTGTGTCCTCACACTCAATCCCAGCAGAGGTTCAGAAGAAGTCTGCTCATATTACCTCCATGATTGATGACAGCCAAATGCCCAGCTGGGCCATAGTGTTTTACTGGTGATCCAAACCCATGCGACTGGCGTATTACATACCCATGTGATAATTGTGACATTAATCTGCAACCGCCGGCTGGCTGGGGATGTAAGAACTGTCTCAGAAACACAGTGCAGTTCTAAATCATCTCATCGAGTAACTTGTGTAGGTCCTAATTTCACTACAAATCCTGCGAGACAGTGGAGAAGCCAGGAAACCACGGCTGTGTCTGAACCATGTCTTGCCTGGTATACGAGATGTACGAACAGAGCATGATTAAACCACACCATCTAGGACTCAAAAGGCATTATTTATTTTTGACCATGTGGCTGTATGGGGAATTCTTATTCAAAGGGACACTTTCAGACTGGAAAAATTTTTCTCCTTTAAATTTCTGCAGTCTTGGGTCATAATTGATAGTTTGGATGTATTATGAACTATTTTGTTTTGTACTTTAGAACATCTTCAGTGTCATTTATGGCATCCTCAGTATGATCATTATGAACGAAAACAATTGTTGAGTTGCAGTACAGTGATACCCGAGCTTCAAATCAGGTGCATGGCTCATATTTGATTTGTTATAGGGATTTACACAGGCAAGAAGCTGGCGGGAGCTACCAGGAGGAACCGCCTTCTGTTTGACCTCACGAACCAGCAAAGACAAACATACTCTCCACTGTGGAGAGAATACTGGGCGGGAACAGGGCCATGCATGGGTGCTTTAAAGAATTCAGGTCAATGTCCTGATTCTCTACCCTGTTAACTGTGCAGCCTGCAGTGAAGTCTTTAGCCCTCAGCATCCAGCCCTGTTGCGTGAAGGAAACAGTAACTCCTACAGTATAAAGGACAGGAACGCCTGAATTAGTATTCGTGGAGCACTGAAGAGACGCCAGGACTGGCCGTGTTGGAGGAGGAGGAGACAGAAGGGCTCCCATGGAATAGCCCAGCTGTGTGATAGAGTGGGAAGGCGGCCCACAGTGTTACAGCAGAGGACACTGCAGGAGAAGAGGAAGAGATGAGCAGGGTGAGGGTGAATAAACAAGATTGGGAAGTGGTCCCTAGAAGATCCCTGCAGTGATTAGGGGCCTGATGTTACAGAATCAGTTTTTACTTGCTGCAAATATCGGTTCATCTTACTGGTGACAAGTGACTACAGTCACACTTCCTCACCTTCCTTCGCTACAATGATAATTAATTATATTCATGGTGCTAAGCCTAAGGGTTATTTTTATTCTGTTATACATTTGTTAACCAATCCATCAATGTCTTAATCCACTCACCAATTCATTCATCTATTCATTCAGTTTTCCAGTGAAAGCTCCAGGATACAGGCACTCTGAAAGACGACCCTGGAATAATTCCAGTTCGGTATCAGGTGTCTGTCCCCAAGATGCTGTCAGATTGTTGTGCAATTTCCCACCCTGGACTAGGTCAGCACAAAAGAGGGTCACAGAAGATGACAGAATGGATACTGTGTCTCTCCAAGATTTGTATGTGTAAGACAAATCTCCGTGGAAGCAGTACTTCGAGGGGATGTTTTTGGAAAGTAACTAGGCCGTGAGAATCGCGCATTTACTAATGGGTTCTTTCCTGTATAACAGGGGTCCCAGCGGACTCCCTCACCCCTTCTGCCATCCGAGGTGACAAAGAGGACAGCCCTGCAGGCACCAGAAAGGGAGGCTTCCCCATACGACACAGCTGCCCACACCTTGAACTTGACTTCCAAAGCTGGAAGAAGTAAACTTTCCCCACGTGTCCGTCCCCAGTCTGTGGCAGTCTGGGATAGCAGCCTGAGTGATGAGATTAGAGGACGAGTTTAATCAAACAAGCTTTTAGGGCACAAGGTGAAATAAAATTCACACATGTTTCACTCATGCTGTCCATCTCTTTTCACTTCTGCATTTTAAAACATTTTATCAGTACACGTTGGCAGCACATCAAGCCCCCCCCATTTATCGTGGGAGTTGACACAGGTACACGACCCATCTCCCCTTCTTCTCCCTCCCTCCATCTCTTGGTCCCTTTGGCACTGGTAAAAGGACTATTTTCCTGTTTTCTATTCTCTTTTATTTTGCTCTTTGAATTATTTATACTTCAAGATTCTCATAAAAAAAGAAACCTTACAATATTTAAGCTTGTGTGATTTATTTTGCTTAATATGTGGTCTCAAGCACATCCATTTTACTATAAACAACTCAAATGTCTCCTGCTTTATGGTGAAGTAGTGTTTTATGTGTATAAATACCAGATTCTTTTACCCGTTTGTCTGATGATGGACATTTAGGCCCGTTTCAAGATTTAGTTCTTCTGAGATGTGCTCCTATAAAAATGGGTGTGTTTGCGTCACTATAATGTAATGTCTTTAACTCTTTTAGCAAGATACTTAGAAGGGGAATGCCCGGGTCAAACGAAATTTCTAGTTTTATGAGGAATCTCCAAGGTGCTTTCCACAGCGGCTGAATCAGTTTACATTCCCGCCAGTGTAGAAAGGATCCTTATTCTCCACAGCCTCACCAGGAAAGCTGTGCGTTTTCTTGAGAGGGAAACCGGATAAAAGAGTTGGTCTCTTTTTATTTCTATTTTTTGGAATTCACACTCAGGTAGCTAGTATCTTGAAAAGTACTGTTGGGAATTATTAAATGATAAATTACCAACAATAACATACTTTGCTACATGGATTTCGTGGCAGATGCTGGCAGGTCGAAGACGTCAGAGGCCTTTTCTACTTCCTTGTTTCCAGTTCTGGTCAGCACTAAGGGGCAAGGTCACAAACTGAACCTCAGCGTCCTAAGGGCACTGCATTACTGTCGGAAGACCACACACCTGGCCAACAGACTGTCTCCCAGTAGGGGGCAGGTTTGATGATTGAAAATGGCCAGCTCTTAAGGAGGAGCACTGTCCCAGGCCTGAGGAGGTCACCTATGGATAAGGGTGTGTACTGGTGGCCAAAGCAGAACAGAGATTAGCTACTATAGGAGAGGACTGTGTCATGGAATTTTCTTCAGACTCAGTGGGTAGGGAGTGGCTCTTGGCTTTCTGAGGACTTGGCTTGCATCCCAATGGTCCATGGCGAGCTGAGTGTCGAAGATGACTACCCTTCAGTCATGAACCATCGAGACAGCCACATCCAAATTACAAAAGGCAGTGCTGGAACACAGAACCTACTCTAACAGAAATCTTGCTCATTTCAGACTTGAAACCACCAGAATGTTATTAATCTAATTTATTACCATTTAAAAACCTTTAACAAAGACAAGATTCAGGGCCGGGAGTTCAGCTCAGTGGCTTAAGTGCCTGCCCCGGCAGGTGCGAGATTGTGAGTTCGATCCCTGGTGCTGCAAAAAAAAAAAAAAAAAAAAAAAAAAAAAAAAGACAAGATTCGCTCTCTTTAGGGAAGGACTTGCCCCTTGTATAAAACTGATGTAAGGTTATTCACCTGAGCAAAATTCTTCCTTGACACTAATTTTTCACTTAAATGGTGTTGCAGTAATCTTACCATGGCTTCCTGGACCTCGCTGTTTTCCATATAATTTCACTGATATAGTCAAACTCAGAAAAATATTAGCATTTAGGATCCAAAAGAATAATCAATAAAAGGTTTGGAACACAGTTGTACTGTGGTGGATTAAGACAAATCACATGTTAATAGGCACAAGCGCAGGGTCAGCACTCAAACCCAACCGGTGCATCTCCTCCCCCAGGGCAAAAGGAACACTGCTCTCCTCATGCAGGAAGACACACACGCCTCTGCCCTCAGCAAGCCCTGCGTCAGATGAAACCCCAACGGACTTGTGAACCAGGAAAAAACAAGGCAAGCCTTCCAAGCCTGCTGCAAGTAAATGTGACTATTATTTCAGGCTCTAGAAGTAGGAATACATACACTGAAGAAAGCAAGGTAGCAAGAAAAAAAGAAAGAAAATGTATTCTTAAGACACTTGCAAACAATGCCATTTGATTTTCCTTATCACAATGCTGATCATTAGTATATCAGTCCCTCAGCTGGTTATTTTTCAAATTTACTCTTCTAACCCCAGAGCTGATTATTTAAAATCCAGTTTGACAGGCTCTTATGTTATCCCGAGTAACTCTCATGAATTTGTGATGCCCGTGACTAGGCAGTAAGGAAGATATTTAGCCATATAAGAGTTACAGCGATCTGTATTATTTTATTTTCTTTCATATATTCTCAGTTTCCATCACACGGTGCACTTGGAGGGTTCACATTTACGCATTTGAGGAAGATGCGAGTATGTAAGATGCATGTCTGCTTACAGAATCCTCTAGTCCAGTGCAGTAAGGAATATAGGTCATGAATCCCCAGACTGCAAACAAGACTAAAATGGAAAGAAAAATCAAGAAATTAGGATCCAGACCAGGGAGTGAGAAGTGATAAGGCCCAGGGGAGAAAATTTCAAACTAAAAGAAGAACAATTAACATATTAAATATGGATAAAATCAACTGTGATGAGGTCTATGATAAAGGTCATATTGCCAACCTTGACTACTTTGCCACGCAGCCGTTCTGCACTGCTCATTTTTACGTTAAGGCTTACATCTAAGCGTACCCCCAAAGCTTCACGCACTCACAGGTGGGGGTGGCAGAAGCTGATTGGAGGTGGGCTTGCTGCTGATTGAGAGAAAGCTCCAGTCAGAGAGGATGAGTCACTAGGGGCGTGGCCTGGAGGGTCTGTCTCTGTCCCCAGCTCCTTCCTTTTCACTCTGCTTCCTGTCTGCCATTAGGCGAGCGGCTTCTCCTCCGCCAGGCCCCTCTGCCATGCTGTGCTGACATGGAGCCAGCCAGCCACAGTCTGCAGATCGGAGCCAAAGCCAACCTCCTCTTCTTTAAGTCATGGGTGTCAGGTGCTGAGCCCCAGGGATGAGGAAAGGGGTGAAGACGTTATATATTATTCCCCTTTTCTAAAACAGGTCCTGTGCCAAATGAGGAAGCTACAACAGTGAGCAAAGACACACACATGTTCTACTTTCATAGAACTTCTGATCTAGGAGGGAGAATACTGTTTCATGAGTTAACGTCACAATGAATATAAAATACAATATATATTATGAAAGTAACAAATATGATTCTATAAGAAAGTAGCATAAAACAGTAATCTAGTCATAGGGGTCAGGAAGATGTTTTGCAGTAAATAAACTTGGAATATGGATGAAAATGCAATAACAAAATAAAAGGTGGAAGGAAGTTATTTCATACCATAGCAAGTGCAGAGGCCCTGAATTGAGAACAATCACAGCGGCATTGGGATGATTGCTACGGCTGGAGCTCAAGGAGGAAGGAGGAGAGAGAGTCCAGTTGAAAGACTGGATGTCACGGGGTGCTTTCAACTGCATTAAGGATTTTTTGTACTTTATTTTAGAAACAAAGATCTCAGTAAGGAGATGGCATGATCAGATTTGTCAGTTAACTCATTTATCTTTTTCGTGTTGTTTTGAGACAGGATCTTGCTACATAGTTCAGACTGGCCTGGAACTCACTACATAGTCGCCAGCTCTGGCCTGGTGCTCAGAGACATCTGGACTGTGGGGAGCATTTGTGGGTGACCAAGCCCAGAGTGTCACACAAAAGACTGCAGACGAGGGAGGAGAAAGACCCTGTAACAACCATTGCCCACGAAGAGCTGCTCCTGACAGTGCGGGAGACAGCTCTGCGCGAGAGGGTGATGATTAGAAAACATCCCTGAGGAGCACGAGCTGTGTGTTTGCTGTTTCCAGGCCCTCGCCGCTGTGGAGACGCCACTTTGACACTTTTTTGATTACGTTTACCTAAAATCTGAGCTCTCGTCCAGGGTCACCTCTAGCTCCATGGGGAGAATGTGGTCATGTGACTGAGCCAGGGCCCTGAGACCTACCTGGTGCAGGAAGCCCTTGGGCCCCAAATCTATCCTGCTAAAGCTGCTGAGGCCAAGAACTGTGAATCGGGAATTGGGATGCAAGGTCACGTAACCACAAGGTGATCGCACAGGAAGGGTCTCACTCATCCAGGCCTCTCTCTGCGCACACACAGCACGGCAGCCCTCTTGTCTTTCTTATCTAGATTTTAATTGTTCAAAACCAGTGGTCTCTTACATAGTGCGCACGGTGGTGACGGTAGGCGGGAGAAGGCAGGGGAGAGGTTACCAGCAGGACTCCAGTCGGAGGGGTTGCTGTTCCCCAAATAACTCGGTAGTATAGTGTGGTCACTCTCTCTCCCCCTACAACACTCCTCACTGCTCTGTATCTCTCTTCTTTTGAAGACACAGTTTATTCCTCTTATTTCCTTTTAATGCTTCAGAGACACTACCCTTCATGGAATATCTGAAAACCAGCTATGTCCTCGTATCATCCGAATTGGGCTTCCTCTCTCCTAATGTTCAGAAGTTCAGCAACCAGCCCACTGGGAACCACACGACCTTGCTCAGGCTCCACGTTTTCAAAGTAGATCTCACATAACCCAAACTGCATAGATGTCCTTAATTTCCTTTATTCAGTCCCCTCTGTACACACGTAGAATGTGTCCCAGCCGTGCTCCTCTGGGAGGTAACACTCCAGGAATCTCTTGCTTTTTCATGACCCGGTACTAATAGCCACTTGCTTCTCAAGTATCCTTTTAGGAATGTTTGCATAAGCAGAAAGCTAGGGAAAGACAGCCACAGCAACTTTCCTAAAGGAAACTTACGTATTTTTATTTGTTATCTTAGCTAGAGACATCTTCCTTCCCAGAGACATTCCAGAAGAGAGATAGGGACGTACCTGTCCCTTCGGGGAGCAGGTTTTCATCCAGGCCCCCTGACGATCATGTCAGGTCTCCATGTAAACATTGCTTATTTTCTAATTTAATTTATTTCCTCCAAGTCTCAGTTTTCTATTTGTAGAATTTTAAAAATATTAGAAACTATATTTTTGGATTACTTGGGAGATTTGTTGAGTCATCATGGCTATTAATAGTAACTATGTTTGCAATACATTCTCCAAATCATTTAATTTGTGGTTCATTTAATTTGATTTGATTACAGATGGTTAAAAACTTAATAATTACATTTTCTAATTTGAAAGTGCAGCCTTGTGATAACTTGTTTTTTCCTAGACACAGTTTATTCAGATTAAAATTTTCCCATATCAAAAATAACGCATCGTGTGACTCCATTCTCACTTGCTTTATTGTTCGTGGACCCGTTTGCACACTTTCCCTCCACTTCTACTCAGAAGTTCCCACTTCACAACACGTCTGTACACTTGCGACAGGCAGCGCCTGCCTCTCCCGATTCATCTGCCTTCTCCAAGTTCAGGGATTCTGGTTGTGTTATCATCTACGACATTTTCACTTGTCATTTGTTGGGCCAGCTGATGCAAGCAGAAGATTGTTTTTAATTGATATTGTGGGTTCATCTTTTGCAAGAGACAGAAGGGGAACAATTATACAACATCTGGAGGAAACAAAAATATAGAAACAAGACACATGAAGCACATGAGAATGCGGCGGGCTGCGGCGGAGGGCTGAGAGCCTGCTGTGGGTCAGGGAGAGGCCGAGGCCCTGAAAAGGTGCTGTGCTTTCAACCGGAGAAGGAGCCCCGTGGGCAGCTGTGTTGGAATAACGCAAGACGAAATTAAAATGGGGGAGAGAAGAAAGTAAGAAAACCAAGGTTTTCAGCGGGTCTTACTGCAAATGTGAGAGGAACTCATGATCGCTGTAAATGAGAACAATTAGCAGACACAGTATTTGTGATCAGTCTAACACACCATGCCCAAGTTCACAATCAGGACCTCGTCATAGCAGAAGGAAGGATCGTGTCATTCAGAATGAGCAACAAAATGAAGACTCATGACTGAATTATAGCGAGAGAACATCTGAGCTTAGAAAACCCTTATGGAATGGTGACAAATTACGAAACTAAGTAGGCTACGCAGAAATGAAAGTCTGAAAAGGCATAGGAGAACTGTGATTTTCCCTTATGTAGCTTATATTTTGCACTAATTCCTTTGCAGCAGAAATATTTTAAAATGATGATATTTTAATGCTAATGCATATCCAGAACTAACTCTGTCTAAGAGCTGAGGGCTATGTAGTTTGATTAACGACACACCAGGAAAGTTCATTTTATCTGATGGCCTAAGACCCAAGGAAGCAGAAAGATCTAATTTAAGGGTATCGTTAGTGGGAAAAATCTCTAACTGATTCCAATAAACCCATATCTCTTTTCTCCTTCCCCATCACTGAGAAATTGTGACTCAATGCAGGACAGTGACTCTAAAAAAGTAAACTTTTTAAGATTCAACCACTTCATTTTAGTGTCCATATCGTAAGCTTTTTTAATCCACGGTCTAACGTTACATTGTATTGCTATAATTCATTTACCCATGCACCTATTGATGGGTAAATAATTCATTTACCCATGCACCTATTGATGGCCATTTGAGTTGTTCCAGGTCAGTGCCATCATAAACAGAGCTTTTCTGAGCGACCTGCACAAGTACAGGCATGGACATGTGACTTCGTTTATCCACGGCTCTCATCTTGGCTGGGTCACATGACAGGCATACGTTTGACAATTTAGGAAACGGGTAGACCCTTTTCCAAAGTGGCTGTGTCATTTCCGTCCTCGTACCAGTGTGTGTGTTCCCCTGGGCACACGGCGCGGTCACTGCTCAGTCTGTGCCCCTCTGCCATCCGTGTCCCTGCTCCCCACAAAAGCCCAGCGCCTTCCCATCTGATCACTGACCATTTACAGTGCTCCTGTCTGTTGTGTGAGTCCATTCAGAAATTCTAAGTCCTGAAAACAAAGTTATGAGAACCGAGAACAGGGAGTAATTGCCCAAGGACAGGAGTAGAAAAAGAAGAGATTGTCAGAGGCACAGAAAGCTTTCTGAGTTGCAGGAATGTTTGCTGGAGTCTCAAGGCGATGGTTACACAGACACACGCAAGTCAACACTAAGCAAATGATATGTTTGAATATATGCAGTCTATTGTATGTCCATCGCACCTCAACTGAATTGCAGAAATTCAAAAAGCCTTATTAGAAGGTGCAGACACTCAGTCTAGCGTACTGAATGGCTAGGACGCCCCTGCAGAACCCTGTACGACCACTGAAAGAGTGGGAGCGGGTCCTAGTAGAGAAATCAGCCCTGCGCCCCAAGCCAGAGGGAGGGACCGAGGAGAAGGGAAGGGAAGAGCTGGGCCGTGAGCAGGAAGAGACTGTTTTGGGGACTCGCTCTGTGATCCCAGTCCGGGTGGGAGCCCCTCCTCATCCCACCGCCCCCTGTTTAGCTTCTGGGATGATGATCTGGCCTGTGTCTATGAAGGGAGGCTAGGAGGGCGCAGTGCCCACCAGGGATTCCAGCTGCTGGCGAGTGGGAGGCTGGAGCATTACGGTTCAAGGGCAGCCTTGGTGGTGTAGCCAGACCTTGTCTCAAAATAAAATTTAAAAAAGTAAAAATTATAAATGAGTGGGAGACATAGCTCAGTAGTACAGCCTGCCTGGGTTCAACCCTCGGTACCACAAAAAAATGAAAAGAAAGAAAGAAAGAAAAGAAAATGGCACAGCAAGAGAGGAGTTTAAAGGAACATGTGGAAAGCAACCTGCCTCGACCTCATCTCGTGGTCCTGCACCTAGTCTTTCTCCAGATTCTTAACTCACAGAGGTCATTTGATGTGGGGGACCAGAGTCCTTCTACCAGGGTCGTGGCAGGGAGGTGGTGTGGTGTTTCTGAGACATACTGATCTCTGGAGTGAGTTAGGCCCACATTTGAATCATGGATACAATAGCTAAATATTATAGTATATTAAATATGATTTTTATCTTATTTTTTTAAAGTCTTACGATGTAGTTCAGGCTGGCCTTCAACACACTTTGTAGCCCAGACTGGCCTTAAATTTGCTGAAATCCTTCTACCTCAGCCTCCTGAATGTGCTGGGATTACAGGCATGTGCCACCATGCCCGGCTCTATTCATAATACATTAAAGCCACCTTTTTTATTAGTAAAATTGTATCTCTTAATGGAGAGTATAGCTCAGTGTAAGTCGCCTGCCTGGTATGCCCGAGGCCCAGGGTCAGATTCCCAGCACTACAAATACACACACACACACACACACACACACACACACACACACATCCCTCCTGTTAGGCTTCTCAATAAATCTTAGCTTCCTTCCTACAGGTAACCCTGAACATTCTATTTAGAATTACTGAATTTAACTTTAAAATTTTGTGTTCTGTTAGAAAAACAAATTCAAGATTGCTTTGGATTGCATTTCTTTACCTTTCACCAAAAAGTTAGTGAATAGATAGCTTGCCTTTCTCCTCTATTTCCAAATTTCTAGTCTGTGTCTTCAATGACAGCCATGCTTTTCCTTCTGTGTTTTAAAAATGATACTAGGAAATGAAAAACAAGTTTTTCCAAAGAAAATATCCAACGTGAGCACCGTGACCAGAACTGATAAGACAGAAACACAGGATGAACTGTGATGTGGCCTGGTGGCCTTCTAAAGGCCAGCGACAGCACCATCCTCTGGCCCTGCCACATTCCTTTCTTGTCAAACAAGCATGAATCTCACTCTGAGCCAGACTCCAACCTTTAGCGGTTGGAACAGCTTTTCCCAAACATCAATTATGCAGCGTTTCTCTCACTACTTTACATCTGAGGATTATAGGCGTTTGATATTTGATCTTGAGATTAATCTTGAGTTCAGGTTCTAGGAAGCCCCCTGCTCCTCTCAGCTAGCAGGAACACAGTAGCTGTTTCAATGAAAGAGCAACACACAATCTACATACTCCACTGAGCCCTCTCTGCGTTTTTTTTATTTAAGAGAAAAAAGACACAGAAAAGAAAAACAAGAAGCAAAAGAGACAAATGATAACAAATTCAATACAGTAGCAATATAGGTTTACAAAGCAAGATGATAGAGATTTGACAATGGCTGTAATATTGCATATTGTTACCTTCAAAAGTGTTGCTTAGATTAACAGATACAGACATGTAAAACTGATCTAATCATAGCAGCATTAACTGTTCTTTTCCAATAACTAACACAATGAGTAGTATAGACATTTTAGCTACCTTATGCACATATATATCTATATATACACATTTATGCCTTTTTCCTTTTCCCTTCCTTCTCTCCCCTCCCTTCCGTCTTTGTATGAAGTACAGTGTTTTCGGGTTTTCCACCCCCGGGCAGGGCGAGCCTTCCTGCTCCAGGGTCTCTGGCAGGTTGGCAGACGACCAGCAGTGCTGCACACGCGGTGTGTGCTGCCCCCTACTGGAGAAGGGCAGAACCACGAGGCCTGCGTCGCCTCTAGCTTTCACCTGCTATCCCTGCTGTGTCCACTCTGATGCCGGCGGAAGACTGGGCGTCAGAAATGCCTGAGCACTTACTTTTCATGTCTACCCTAAGTCACACTCCTAGGTAAAACAGGCCGCAAATCTAGTCCACAATTACAGGTGGACATTAGATCAAAATATTAGCAAACTCTCAGCACCACAGCCATTGATTTTTATCGCTGGACGTATAATGCGCCTCTTTCTTCCTTTGCACTGTGGCTTTGATGTTTTGAGTAAAATATCTCCCAGCCCAAATCGTGTGGTCCACGAGACATCATTTTCTAGAGAACAGAGGAATCGTTTATGTATATATGGCATGTATGTGTGTGTGTGTGTGTGTGTGTGTGTGTGTGTGTGCATGCGTTTGAGAGAGAGAGAGAGATATTTATTTAAGGAACCAAGAACTGGTTCACTGTCTGATGGCACAAGTCTGAACTCTACCAGGCAGCCTGGCAGTCTAAAAACTCTGAGAGGTGGTGCAGCCGGAGGCCTGAAAGCCAAGAACTCCTGCAGAATCTCTGTGCTGCCTCCCAGAAGCACAGTCGCTTCCCCTTTGCCTGACCTCTGCCTTGGCGCTGGCGGCATAGAAGCGAATCCCCCAGGCCCTGCCAGTCATGATGGGCCGTCTGCTCTACTGAAAGATCCTCTGGTTTAAATATCAACCACCTCAGTGAAATATCTAGGCAGGCATTTAATTACATCACAGCGCACCATGGCGTAGCCACACTGCCACATAACCACCACGCAAGCTTTGGTGGAATGAACTCTACACCTCACTGCAAGAGTCAGCTTGTGTTATCAACAAACTCACTGCATCCTCCTAGCTAGGAATTCAAGACAAGGCCAAGCACAAGAATTTTATTAAACATCTTCATGGGAAAGAGTTTACTCATCAAAAGAGTAGGAGCTCTGAAGCACAGCTTATAGCTGATGGTGCCTATTTGGGAGGCTGGGATTGACCCTCCACAGGGTGCAGAACTGCGAGAGACGGCAAGTCAGACCTGGTGACATTGCTGCGCCTGTGGATTCACTGGTGCCCAAGGCAAGGCCTCTTCAGGACCTTTCGCTATCATGAACCAGCACACTCACTCTTCGCCCACTTCTATAATGTGAAAGCTAGATCAGGCTCTACTGGGAGACACTGTGTACCACATATACATATTGGAAAGAAAACAACCCCTTCAGAGATGTGCGCTGGCTTTGTGATGACTTTCTACTCGTGCATACAAACTTTGAAGATTTTTACTTTTTTGGATTATATGCTGTTTTTCACTATAGAAATGTACGTGGTGAAATGTATTCAATTATTGACATGGACATTTGATGACACACTGTCCTTCGGGTTAAATTTTTATACATTCCTTATGAAACAGAAAAGTTTCTTTTTTCATTATCTTTGAAATTCTTTATGAAGCAGAAAAGTTTCTTTTTTCATTATCTTTGAAAGTATTATTTTACTTATCTTTGAATGATAAAGTCTCAGTGAAAAATAAAATATATTTATAGAAGAATAGGAACATGTCTAAGTGACTTTTAGGAAAAAAACAACTGTGATGAGTATTGAGAAAATCTTTTACGCTTTTAATTATTCAAAATACTAACAAGACAAATGGATATGCACATACAAAAGAATGATGTTTACATAAAAAGAATAGCTCAAAGTGAAACATACACCCAAGTTTAAGAGCTGAAGCTACTGAAGCCTTAGAAGGAAACACGGAAGTAATTTTTGTGGCCTTGAGTTAGGCCAAGGTCTCTTAAATGGGACATCAAAGCAAGAATAGCAACCAAAATAGGTGGGTTGGGCTACATCAGAAATTCAGAAGGTTGTGTGTCACAGGATAACACCTAGAGAGGGTTAAAAGACAACTTACAGAATGGGAGAAAGTTGTGCGAAACATTTATCTGACAAAGGAATTATACTTTGAATATACAAAGAGCTCTGAAACTGGACAAAGGCTCTGTCTGCTTCTCCAAAGGCATACAAGTAAACAACAAGCACATTTTAAACATGTTCTGCATCATTAGTCATGATGTAAATGAAAATAGACACTCCCTAGTGTGACCATAATGTAAACTGCAGGCAACAAGGACTGTTAGCGATAAAGTAGAGAAAACAGAACCTGCACGCCTGGCTGGCAGGAGAGCTGAATGGTGGCCACACTGCGGAAACAGTTGGGCGTTTCCTTGAGAGTTAAATGTAGTCACCACGCGACCTATCAATCCCATGCCTGTATATGCGTATACCGCTGAAAGAGCAGTGCGTGCCCACCTAAAATACCGTGCATACAAGTCAAATGTCCACAGCAGCAGTACTCTCAGCAGCCAAACATTGTATGGATATACACACTTTATTTACCCATCTGTCTACTGATGGACAAAAACTATCAGCAGAAATATATTTGTATAAGGAACAACATGGACGAACCTTTAAAATATTATACTAAGCAGCCAATCACAAAAGGCCACGTATTATCTAATTCATATATAGTGTGTATAAAAAACCCAGAACAGGAAAATCTAGGGAGCCGTAGCTCACTGCTTAATGATGGTAGAGATGCGGCTGGATTTCTTCAAGGCAGGGAAGAAAATGGACTAAAATTAGACTGTGATGATAGCCATGAAAGCTTGCATCCCCTAAAAATGTTGAATTCTGTACTTAAAATGAATGGATTACATGGTACAGGAATTTCACATCACTGAAGATATCAAAATAAAAAGAAACAAATAAATCACTAAGCATCCAAATAAACCTACAGAAAATTTACCTTTAAAGCATTTTCATTTCAGCAGTGTGATGTCTCTGAAATAGGCCCATTTTTATTTCTCAGAGCTAAACACTATGACTTTCTCATGTGCCTGTGTTTCATGTAAGCATCGATTTTTTACCTACGAAATTCAGCACTAGGAGCTAGGGAACCTGGACAGAGAATTTTATGTCTGAGGGCCTCTCTCTAGAAGAGCACAGACTGCAGAAATTCCATGGAATGCCAGCTGGACATGGAGGAAAAGGCTCGCTCCTTTTTAAAATCTTCACTGATATTTCAAAGCCTGTACCCCTGAATCTTCTGGAGTAGAAATGCTCTGTCCTCCTGATTTGCAGGTGGAAAACCCCCAGAGCTGGAAGTGCAGGGGGCTCCCACATGCAAGAGTGTCCACACCTGCCATGCCTCTCTTCAATGAGGGAAAGCTGACACCTAGGACAAAGTTATTTTTAGCTGTGAGTCCCAGCTATTCCCCAGGAAACTTGTCCGCAAGAAAGCAGTGTCAGTTATTCTATATTTAATACCATAAATGACCTTGCAGCATTTTACCCCGCCTTTTACTCCTCCCAGGAAAGGGAGTTAAATGACCGGAAAATGAAATTACTTTTTTCCAAAGTGAAAGTTTCTGTCAAATCCACAGTGAGGCGGCTCGCTGTCAAACTTGGCTTTTTTTTTTTTAAGTGTCTTACTGCAGACATTGGAAGTTAATTCAGCATCGATCAAGGCAACAGATAATCTTAGTTGTTTTCTGAATGACAAATTTTTTTCCATAGGAAATGTTGGCGCATTGTTCTCTGTCAGTGGGTCGTATTGAACCATCGAAAGTGACAAGGAAGCACAGATCTTGATTAATGTAGTCTGATCAAACTAAAGATATTAATGCTCTTGATTTTCTGAAATACAGATTCAAAGCCAGACACACAGAGAAATTATACAGAGAAACTTAGCAGGGAGAGAATACTTGAATAATGGGGTTTTTTTTAAGATGATAAGAAGCATATCATTGGGAATCTTTGATATTTCAGAATATTAGGGAAGATATGCTGTCTCCAGACGTGGCTGAATATGTTAACACTTTCAACTTTCATTCTTTCAGGTAGATGAGATTCTCTAAAACACTTTGTATATTGCTAGTTAGTTCTTAAAATTTTCATATGTTTAAAGATATTTTTCTCTTTCTTATTCAGAAGTATGCTGTCTTAATATATATAATGACTAATTTATTTGCAATGTACTCCAAGTATAAAAAGTACTTTATGTTTTCTGAAAGCTGCCATAGGTTTAATGTCAACTTCCCCACAAGAGGACAAATATTGTGATACTTGATTTATAAACAAACGGATGGAGGTATAGGAAGTTTGAGTGACTTCCCTGAGGGATTTGCCTTTTTTTAGGAAAATGATCAAGATAATGATTAGTCCTTTTAACCCTAAATACAAAGTGTTTTTAATAAAATTTTAATTCTGATTTTCTTTTCAAATTGAAGTATTTTTCCTCTTTTTAAATGAAAAGGGTAGTAGTGAATATTAGATAATAGTAATAGGCTATAAAATGTAAAGAACAAAAAATGAGAAGTCCTACTATATAATAGGATTTTTACCAAAATAAGTGTATGTAATTATCATAGCTCAGGCTGCCGTAGCAAAATGTAACAGACCAGGTTGCTTGAATAACCCGAATTTATTTCTTACAGTTCTGGAGCCTGGGAAGTTGCAGATCCAGGTGCCAGCAGGGTGCGTTTCCCTGTGGGGTTTCTTCTCATGGTTTGAAGGTGGTCGCTGCCTTACTGTGAGCCCTGGTATGTGAGGCCCTGGATAGGCAGAGAGAGCAAGCTTTCTGGGGTCTCTTCCCATAGGACATCCACCCACCCGGCAGGTCCTGCCCTCATGAATTCATGCTGGCCCAAATATCTCCACAAGCTCCAAATAGTATCACTTTGGGAGGTAGGGGTGAAACACAGGAACTTGGGGGAACACAGGTCTCAGTCCATAGCAATAACTTGAACTGCACTGCAAACATATCATAAATTATGTTACCACAGAAACATTTTATCATTAACTGAGCATCCACAAAATGTTCTACCACATGGATTTGCTAAGAGTTCATTTACTGAACTATGGCCAAAATGCTTATTCTTATCTGTGTCCTTGTTCAGTTGACTTGGTAGTTTTATAGATATGGATAACATATTAGCAGAAATATTTGACAATTAAATAGGATTGCTAATGATTTTGCTTCTTGAGAGAAATCCTACGAAGGAATTATAACCTTGGATTTGAGAAAGTTAAGACCATGGAAAGCCTTCACATTAATTATTGTGCTTTACTTTTCTTATAAGTATATAAACAAATCAGAGCAAGCATATTTAAATGTATTTTTACACATTAGGAAATCAAAGTATATAAATTTTTTTTTTAAAAAAAGAATATTGGTCTCAATTCAAGTAACTATCAGAGTTAGAATTAAGGCCCAGCCTGTCGAACCTGTTGGGTGATTACCTTTATTGTCTTTGATAAACTCATGGAAACAGGAAAGGTCCAAGCTGGCTGGTAGAAAGTGTATTTTTCACTTGGGACCTAGAGCTCTTTGGCCTGGGATTCTTTCCCTTGTACTTCTGCACCTGTTGGTCTCATCTTGTCTTTGGTAATGGTAACTGTCCAATTTTGTATACTTTCCCCAGACTTAAAGTTCTGCACTGTGCTTTTACTGCCCAAAAAAGATTCACTTGGAAAACCAGAGATACAGCAGGAAATACAGGAGGCTCTACGGGAGGCTGTTGGATCAGCTCTGCAATATAATTTGATTTTTTATTGCTGAGTGTGAGGTGTCTAGTGCTATACAAAAAACTAGAATAAAAATGTATGTTAAATATCTGCACATCAAAATCTTTAGCAAAAAGAAAATATACAAGTTAATGTCTTTCTGACCATACTGACAGTGGCCTTTTTAATAAAATAAAACTTTTTCTACCCAAAACAAAAACTCACTACTCTAAAGAGAAGGAACTCAATTATTATGGACTGGAAAAAAAACTGGAACATGATGAGATCATAATTATAATTTATCTTTCAAATAAGCACTAAACTTTTCATCAGATAATTGACTAAGATGAATCTTGAACCTGAATTATTACAACAGATTAAAAAGTGAGCAGCATCACAGACAACATTTGAGCTGGCACTAAGAAATAGACTCCAACACTCAAGCATAAGATTTGGGAATTAAGTGCAGACATATGCCATGTAATATTCTTGTCAACGAAGGACCACACAAGCAAGAGCAGTCCCAAATACTCCATCACCTGGCCATGTCGTAGCTCTCTGAGATTGCGGAATTTCCTTCTATGATGTTAGCACAATGGTGAAATTACCTCAGGGTACATTTCTTGGAACATATCCCAGTCATCACACATTGCAGAACTGTACAAAAGCACTTACACTGTGAGCTTTGGAACTCATTAAATACACCCTTGGCCCTCCTAAATTTTCTCACAATCCATGGTATTTTTTTTTCTTTTTTTTTCTTCACTTTCCCAGACTGGCTAAGCTATCATTCATTGAATGTTATCGTGGTTAAAATTTTATTTATTTATTCATTACTTATTTTTGTGGGATTTGAGATTGAACCCAGCACCTGTATACTGTGTTATATCCCCAGCCTTTTAAACTTTTTCTATCTGGAGACAGGATCATGCCAAGTCACTACTTTCCCAGACTGGACTGAAACTTGTGATCCTTCTCCCTCAGTCTGTCAGAGTGCTGGGATTGCAGGCATGCACCAACAGTCTGGCAAAATATCTTATTTTAAACTGTAAATTTTAAAGTGTTTAGATGTGGGTGTATGTTGTTAGCTATTCAAATGCCTGGTGTCAGTTAATATAATTTCCCCCTCTGAAATCAGCTAATGTGGGCCACAGTGTAGCACGAGGCCTCTGACTAGAGACAGAGATGTACTGCACAGTGTTTTAAGCAGGTTGAGCAGGTGGTGGCAGGCGGGGTCCTGGTGCCTCTGGGGACATGCGGCAGTCAGAGAATACTGAGTACACAGGGAAGAGGGGGGCTCTAAAAGCTCATCTGAGCTAGCAAAAGCAGAGATAAAGGCTATGCCCCACAGCCAGCTCTTCCAGGCACCAGCAGGTGAGGTGGATGGGAGCATTTGAGCCAAAAATCCTTCACTTCTACCCAACAGAGCTGATGTTTCCCACTTATGCCTTCATGGGACTGCACACGTCATCACTCAGACACCCTTGGCCTGCAAGCTGGGCACCCAGAACTTCTTCCTCTGCTACTCTACCTCTTCTTCCTCCTAACTCTGCTTTTACTGTGTTTTGCATGAACTAATGTTGGCATTAACAGGTCCAGCGAGTAGCACCCCACCCCCACCAGGCTGTGTGCCTCATCTCTACTGCCAAACTCCACACCAGACAAGGCTAAATACGGGGTCAGAAATCACCAGGTTAGTCTGTTCCCTTTATCTTGAAGAGGCCCTCACACCAGTGCCAGAATGAAGTCAGCTTTAAAAGACCATTGCCTCATAAAGGTGCAGAGTTGGACTCACAGAATTCATTCTTCTAGCTCTTTGCAAAACAGAATCGTATGCACATTTTGCACACATATGCACAGACACACAAATGTGTCCCAACTGAGAGAGCCATCCCCACAGGCCTAATCACACATCTGTACTTCAGCTTAGATTACAATGGGAGAGCGCTTTCCTTTTACCTGGCAGGAACAGTTGGGAAGATTTTTTCCAGTGTAGTCCATAAGGCTTCTCTAAACTGCAAGCAGATAAGTGCATTCAGACAGATGTGAACCAGCATCTCCTTTCACAGCACTAGTGCGTGCTGCTGGGAGGAAGGCTTTGATTGGTGTACTAAGTTCATGCCTTGGACTGCAGTGAGCGGCATCAGAATCTTTTCCAAGTCCCATGTATCTTGGCAGGATTCAAATTAATCTCTTGATCCATTTGTAGTTCTTGTCTCTGGACATTTTTATAGGTTTTATAGTTTTCAATTTTACTATCTGGCTGGGCAATCGTTATTATCTTTGTTCACATGTTTGTTTTTCTTGGTCTTGTTCATTTCTGTTTGTAGTTTTCAATTTTACTATCTGGCTGGGCAATCATTATTATCTTTGCTTTCATGTTTGTTTTGCTTGGACTTGTTCATTTTTGTAGCTGTATTTTGCAATCTTTACTCATTGTTTTGAATACT